>JANIWM010000011.1:0-224502 GCA_030555655.1 Starmerella floris
GTCGGCCCGGCCTCGGCCGCCGACGGGCGCCGCCCCTTCGACATGCGCCGCCCGTCGGAGTCGCGCCCCGACGAAAACAACCTGTTTGCCCACGTCCCGCCCGACCAGCTCGCCGCCGTCAACGCCCAGGTCGACGCCGCCATCGCCGGCCTGCCGGACATCCCCGGCTTCGACACCCCGAACCTGGCCGGCTCCAACGGGCCCATGGCGCCCCACGGGGCGGCGCCCGGCGGCAAAGACAAGCCCCACGCCGACCTCAACTTCAACCAGCTGCTGGGCCTGCAAGCCGGCCTGCAGGGCGGCTTGCCCCACCTGTCCGAGGATCTGGCCGGCCAAGCCGGCGGCGTGGGCGGCGCCGGACTGGGCGGGCTCGGTCTGCAGAACCTGCAGCAGCTGCAGACGCTGCAGGCGCTGCAGGGCCTGGACGGCATCCCCAACCTGCAGGGCCTGTCCAACCTCCAGATGCTGCACGGACTGCAGCCGGCGGCCGGGCTGGGGCTGCTCCAGCAGCTCCAGGCCATGCAGCGCGGCAACGCCGGCCCCACGGGCGGCCCGCCGCTGCTCGCCGGGTCCCACGGCCCCGCCGCCCAGGCGGCCCCGCCCCGCCAGAAGCGCAAGCCCAAGCGCGAGTACCGCCCGGAGGAGATCCCCGAGCCCTTCCGCAACAAGCCGGCCCACTCATATTCCCACCTGATCACCGCCGCCCTGCGCGAACGCCTGGCCCGCCTTCCCAACGGCAACCAGGCCGGCCTGTCCCTGGGCGACATCTACGAGGCCATCATGGACCTGTTCCCGTACTACCGCTACTGCCCGGCGGGCTGGCAGAACTCGGTGCGTCACAACCTGTCCAGCAGCAAGAGCTTCCGCAAGGTCAGCAAGGAGGGCAAAGGCTGGCTGTGGGGCCTCGACGAGGAGTACCTGGCCGAGAAGGAGAAGCAGCGCCAGAAGGCGTTACAGCGCCAGCAGCAGCAGGCCATTGCCCAACAACAGGCCATTGCCGAGCAGCAGGCCCGCGAGCAGGCCCGTGAGCAGGCCCGCCTCCAGCAGCAGCAGCGCGACCGCGAGCGCGAGATGGAACAGCGCCGCATGCTGGCCGAGCGCGCCGCCCGCGCCGCCCAGGTCGGCGTGCCCCTGCACCAGCTCACCGCCACCCTGGGCGTGGGCAACCTGCCTTCCACATTCGGAAGTGTCGGCGCCGGCTTCGCCAAGCCCGGGCTGTCCTCGCCGTCGGCGGGGGCCGCCACGGCCCCACCAATGCTGTCCGCGGGGGGCGGGGCCCATGGCGGCCCCGGCGGCGCGGCGGCCCATGGCAGGGCCTCGGCCGACCCAGCGCCGTCGAAACCCACCGTGCTCCCCGCGGAAACCGTGAAATTGCTGGCCGGGCTGCAGCAGCACGTACAGCAGGAGCTGGCCAAGGAAGGCCAGCCGCCCCTCAACCCGCAGCTGCTCAGCAACGCCCTGGCCGTGGTGATCGCCCAGACCGCGAAGCAGGCCGGCGGCCTGCAGAGCCTGGGATCGGTCCTCCAGCAGCCCGGCGCCGTGCAGAAACTGCTCAACCAGGCCCTGCAGCTGCTGCGCAGCACCCAGCGCGTGCCCCCGGCCAATCCTCCGGCCGCGTCGTCCCCGGCGCCGTCCACCACTGCCACGGCGTCACCTGCCCCTCAACATTCATACCAGCCCTCAGCGCCGCTGGCTAGTCAGCCGCCGGCGGGCCCATCATCCCAACCCCAGCACACGCAACCCCAGCACAGCCAACCCGACAAAGAGCGACCCCAGCACAGCGTGGCCCTCTCCGGTCCACAGAGCCTGCCTCAGCAGAGCCCGCAGAAGCCCACACAGCAGAACCAGCCACTGCCGAACCAGCCTTCATCCAACCAGCAGCCTTCCCATTCAGCATCGAGCCAGCATCAGCCGGCCCCACCCCCCAGTGGGCCCTCAGCAGACTCGCCCTCGGCAGGGTCGGCGTCCCCTAATAAATCGAGCTATTCGGCTGCTCAGATGAACGCTCAACCCAAGGTGGATGCGCAGGCCGTTGTGGAGGCCAGCAACGACTCGGTCCCCGCCCAGGTGCAGGCCCAGCCCCATGTGGCGCACCCGGCAAGCGCCGGACCGCTTCCGGAAACCAAACCGACCGAGGCTAAACCGAATTCGGCATTGAGCCACATACCCGGCGACAAGCCCGGCGAAACCTCTGGGAACCACCCCGGGAACCAGCCCGGGGACAAAGCCGAGGTCAAAGCCGGGGACAAAGCCGGGAACCAGCCCGGGGACACAGCCGGGGACAAAGCCGAGGACACAGCCGCGGGCAAGTCGGAGAAACCCGCTGACAAGCCCGCGGCGAAGTCGAGCGGGAAGCCGGCAAAAAAGCAGCCGAGTCTGGAGAAGATCTCCGAGATTCTGGCCAAGGCTGAGGCGATGCCAAACCCGACCCCCGAGATTCAGGGCATGATCGAGAAGCTAAAGGTGCACAAACGCCAGCTCGAGCTCAAGCGCTCGGCTGAGCAGAGCCAGAGCGACCAGCCCACAGACGCGGCCGCGCCGCCCCAGAAGCGACAGGCCGTGGAGCCGACCCCGCAGGGGTGAGACATGATTTATGTATTTATCTTATTTATCTGATCTAGACATCGACGACTAAGAATGGTCGACACACGGGCATGAAAACAAACCACGATACGACGAGCAGCACTCCCGAAAAATCACAACACACCGCGAGCCCAATCAAAACAAGTCGATGTCGTGAGACCAGACTGGCGTGATCCAAACCGCATCAGAAAAAGCATCTAAGTGATTAAATATAGCGAAAAGATTTGTTAACCAAGGTATAGCATCAAAGCTCAGGAACAATCAAATTCATCAAGCATTAGTTTAAGCAAAGCATCAAAATATCCAAGCGTCAAATCAACCTAAGTGTATCCACCAAAGAGCGTCATCCCACTGCTAAGCATCAATTCGCACAACGATACCAATTTACACCTTGAGCGCATCATGCCACAACCAAAAGCGGTATCACAATAACCCCAGAATGACATGCAATAAACAAAGAGCGTCACTTCTCGTCCAACATCGTCATATGGCACGACTATTATGTTCTACTGATCTAGTCAGACTAATGCTACTTAAGTACATGATTCATTTCGTTCGCACGTCGTTGAACGAGCCTTCGGCCTCCTTGACCTTCCACAGTTCCTTGGCCACGCTGTAGTTGCCGTGGTAGGTCCAGCCCTCCGGGGTGATGTGATACAGGTTGACGGAGTTGCCGCTGAAGGCATCCCTATGGGTGGCGGCCAGGATAGAGCGCTTGCCCAGGTCCAGCGCCTCCTCGACGGTGAGGTCCGGACGGTAGCCCTGGTCCAGCACACCGTAGGCAAAGGTCTGGCCGGAGCCCACACTGAACAGGTTGCCGGCCACGCGCGAGCCGTCGGAGTCCACGTAGTAGATCTCGGGAATCATCTCGGTGCCGCGGCGCGTGTAGCCGCAGATCATCGTACCCATGGACAGTCCGGTGCCCTTGTAGTGGTAGGTGACGTTGGCCAGGATCTTGGACGCCGCCGACACCGAGATCCGCTCCTTGTTGCGCAGCTCGTGCATGCGGCACTGCGAGCCCAGCCACTTCTCCCAGAACTGGCAGTCGGCCGCGCCACCGGCCATGGTGCCTAGCAGATACGGGTTGATTTCCAGCACCTTTTTGACGGTGCCACTGGCGACCCAGGAGCCGGCCGATGCTCGCGAGTCCACGGCCACGACGATCCCGCCATCGAACTTGAAGGCCAGCGTGGTGGTGCCGTGGTTGATCTTGATGCGCGCGTCGGGGTTGCTGGCGTCGTCGGTGTGGGCCCTCAGAAACGCCGCCGGCCGGTCCACGGCCGGGAACTCGAACGAGAGCGGCGCATTGCCGGCGGGCGGCAGCGCCACGGGGCGCTCCGGCTCCGAGATGAACTGAGCCGCGATTGTGTCCATGGCAGCAGGGGGTGTGGCAATGCTTTGTGGTTCAACGCTGTGATCAACGCTGGTAGTCGGGTCAATGCTGGGGACGGTTGGCGCTGTGGTGGGTGTGGTTCGTGGGTGGGAGGAAGGACCTTGCCCTCGCCACCACCATCCCCGACAAATCCGCCCCGGCCGGGTGCTTGTTGGTCGCCGGGGGGTGCGGATCGAGGCTAAGTTCACGGCTCAATTGCCAAGTAATGGACGATCCCGGCGCCTCCGCTCGGGGGGGGTCCAACGGGGGGCTCGGCAACGGCCGCGGGCCCCGGCCCCTTCCCTTGGGAGGCAGTGGGGGGCGACGGCGCCGGACCCCACCATACGTGATATATAGGCGCCCTGACATAATCATAACAGCTCTTCACCTACCACCCAAGAATGTCGAAGGAAGACGTGAAGGACACGGTCCCCAAGACGGAGGCTGCTGCTGAGGACGCCAAGGCTGCAGAGCCCGCCAAGACCGAGGCGCCCAAGACCAACAACGTGTTCGCCATGTTCGGCGGCGCCAAGCCCAAGAGCGACGCCAAGGAGGAGTCGGCCGACAACGAGGCCAAGGACGACAAGAAGGAGGACAACGACAACGAGGCCGCCGAAGAGGAGGAGGCCGACGTCCATTTCGAGCCGCTGGTGAAGCTCGAGAAGGTCGAGGTCAAGACCAACGAGGAGGACGAGGAGACCCTGTTCAAGATCCGCGCCAAGCTGTTCCGGTTCCACAAGGACGTCAGCGAGTGGAAGGAGCGCGGCACCGGTGACGTCAAGTTCCTCAAGCACAAGGACACCGGCAAGGTGCGGCTGCTCATGCGCCGCGACAAGACCCTGAAGATCTGCGCCAACCACCACGTGTCGCCCGAGTACTCGCTGAAGCCCAACATCGGCAGCGACCGCAGCTGGGTCTACAACGTGGCTTCCGACATCTCCGAGGGCGAGCCCGAGGCCCAGACCCTGGCCATCCGTTTTGCCAACAAGGAGAACGCCGAGAAGTTCAAGGAGCACTTTGAGGAGGCCCAGAAGCTCAACAAGAAGAGCGACTGAATTACTTGTTTATAAAAACCCAGCGGTACATAATAAGAATGCATCTTGCCCAGTAAACCCCGAGGCGGAGGCCGCCCTTGGGTGATAGACTACCGCCCGTGTTTACATTCTTACCAATAGGGAAGGCATGGCCGGGTCTCGCGTTTCGTAATGATTCTTCGGCCGGAAGCACACTCGTTACTGGCTCCATAGTTATGTCAATGTGATTGTTATACTGTGTCTGCAATTGTTCACGTCCTGTTATTGTTTTGCCCAAAGGACCTACTACGGCTATAGTGTGCACTGCCATTATGCTCCCATGCGTGCGACTGTTCTAGTCCTGCAATTGCTAGACAAATCATGGTCGCGCTTATTCTAGGCAACGTCTACGTAATTGTTCATATACTTCTGTTCTTGTTGTTGTTCATATAGTTCTGTTCTGGCCATTTCGTGTGTAGACTGCACCGCACACGTTTCGAATCACTTCCACGGGGTCCAGCTAATGTGAACCGTGTTTCCCACCCGATCAAAGTGGTTCTCAGTCGATCCATTAATTGATGGATAAAGGGCTCAGGGCCGTGCTTAGTCACAGACCCAGCGACCGGCCCGTACCGCGCAGCGGGCGATGGAAAAATTGACACACGTGACTCCCAACCACCAACTCTGGGTGTCCGTCCCCCGCCCTCGCTCGCTCCCCTAGCATAATCAACATCTTCAGATTTACCGTGTGTGGATCACTACACTAAGTGGAAATGAGCGAAGACAAGAAGGCCGTCAACCCTTTCCGTGAGGTTAAAATCGAGAAGCTCGTGCTGAACATCAGTGTCGGTGAGTCCGGCGACCGTCTGACCCGTGCCGCCAAGGTGCTCGAGCAGCTCAGCGGTCAGACCCCCGTCTATTCCAAGGCCCGCTACACCGTGCGTACCTTCAGCATCCGTCGTAACGAAAAGATCGCCTGCCACGTTACCATCCGTGGCCCCAAGGCTGAGGAGATTTTGGAGCGTGGCCTCAAGGTCAAGGAGTACGAGCTGCTGGAGAAGAACTTCTCTGAGACCGGCAACTTCGGTTTCGGTATCCAGGAGCACATCGACATGGGCATCAAGTACGATCCCAATATTGGCATCTACGGCATGGACTTCTACGTCGTCTGCGGCCGTGCCGGCTACCGTGTCTCCCGCCGCAAGCGTGCCAACGCCCCCGTTGGTAAGAAGCACCGGTTGAACAAGCAGGACACCATCGACTGGTTCAAGCAGAAGTACGACGCCATTGTGCTGTAAAAAGTTTCTCACCCGGGGAGCTAATTTTTATATCTATCCTAAATATATTCTAATGTCATAAGACGAATAGACAGCAACCAGCTGGGCGCGGCGGCCGGGTGAAAAATATGCTGCGATACCCTAATCGGGCGAGCCATTGGATCGCTCGCGCCTTCCCCAATGGGTAACGCGTTGGTGAGACGGGAAAGCACTCATTGCCGAGCTAATTGCAAGTATGTATGTATATATGTACGAAGTGAGTATAATAGATGTGGGAAAAGCATGAGAAAGGTGGGATGAGCGGACAACGTTTCGCGTTGCGCGACTACAAATTTGCTGGATGTGTGGTCAGCCCGTGTGGGCGACTAGTTCTCTACGCACGACTCATCAGGGACAAAGGTGTACTGGACATATGTGGCCAGATAGGGTGGAGACTGGACTCAATTGTGGGTTGAAAGAACATGGCTCTACTAACTCGCTCAACAGGCGGGAATCTCGACACTGGATAGATACGACCGCGTGGGGCAGATAATCTATGGATCAATCAGGCTTTAATTAAATGGGGTAGAATGCTACTGAGTAGGCTACTTATCAGAGTATTATTAGCAATAGCACACGGCTGACAATGGCACAGGCATGGTGCCGGGCATTTCTCTGCTCTAGTCTCCACAGAGGCAGCGGTCGTCCGCCCGGGGCTATCTAATGGTACAGAGTCATCTCGCGCCGCGGAACCGCCAACGCAGAATCGTGGCGAGCAACTGCACCGGCGTGTACTCCGGCCACAGCGCCGCCACGAAGTCGATGTAGGTGAGGTCATTGACTTCCCACAGCATGAAGTCGCTGAGCCGGAATGTGTTGCTGGTGCGGATCAGAAGGTCCAGCGGGAGACTCTCGCGGGTGCGCAGTCGGTGCGCCACGTCGTCTATGGTGATTCCCGCCGTTTTGTCGGCCGTGCCCGGAGGAGTATTAGTGACTGGGGTCGGGGGAGCGTGCAGCCGGGGGGCGGCAGCGGCGGCGGCCGCCGCCACTGCTTGGGCCATATCATCGCGGGCGGTGTACGGCATGCAGAGGTTGAGCGTGGCATGGTTGTTTTTGGCGGTGAGGTCCATGATTTCGTGGGCAAGCGTCGCGATGTCCGCGGGCAGCAGCGCCAGGTGCCCGATCACGTTGATGCGCACGCCGTACTGCTCGGCCAGGCCGTGGTACGACACAAGCTCACGTAGCCGCGTGCGGGCAATTTCCATGAGATCGGCGACCTCCTCGTCGGAGCGGTGGAAGTTCTCGATGCTAAAGGCATACACGGAGACCTCGGCTACGCCTGCCGAGTATGCCACGGCGAGAATGCGGCTCATCGTGTCGAAGCCAGACGAGTGACCCGCCTTGCGGTCGGCCCCGTGCATCCGGGCGTACCGCCGGTTTCCGTCCATGATGATGCCGATATGGCGGGGCAGGCGGTCCAGCCGTCGCAGCACGCCGACCACCACGTTTTGTTGGAGCCTGCCGAACCAGCCGGCATTTGGATCCATGGCAGTTGTTCGGGCTGCTGGTTTTCGGTGTATTAGGTTTGTGTTCGAGGAATGATTTTTTTTGGTGGCCGATCGTAAATTAGAATGTACACATAGCACTGCCACAATAGTACCACCTTTCCTCACGCCTGGGGAACAGGTGTGGCCCCAGATAGGGTGGTGAGGGCCGGACATACGGCAGTGAGGCCCGCCCGCCGGTGTGGCTTGAGGGTCGTCCCCATCTGGTATGGATGGGGGGCCTCAGGGGAGAGGCACCCATACGCCTACTAATTGCCTGCCGCAGACGGAGAGGGTCAGCACCAGCCAGCTGGGAGGGTCAGCACCAGCCAGCTGGGAGGGTCAGCACCCGTTGATTGGGAGGGTCAGCTCCGAGCCCAGCCTTTGCCGGCGGGCACTAGTACCACCAAAAATGGCATCCCCAACCCTTCGGCTGGGGTGGTCACTGCGGACGGTTGCCGAAACGGGTTGGTCGATACCGGTATTGGCGGCCCCGACACCAAGGAGAGCCTGGTCGGAGACAACTCAATCCATATAGCATTTTGTAATTACACATTTATTTTAAAGCCCCCACCGCGGGGCCCTCGCCGCATTCCGGCAGTGTGGGCCAAGGTTTCTCGCCAATACGGGAGAGGACATTGGGCGAAACCCTTAATACTTCTGGACTGTTTTGCATGCGTCCGTCAACGGGGAGACCGTTTCTGTCCGGCATTTTCCGCCGTGTGCTCGGCGTGAAAAATGGCGGCGATCTGCTCTCGATGGAGATCCAGCGGTACGCTGAGCTTGTGCGCCCGGTCAAGCCGCTCACCGACCCATTCTCCATCGTCAGCAACGAGATGTCCAACCTGGCCAGTAACATCGGCTCGCTGCTGGGCTCCGGCCACCCGACCCTCAACAAGGTCGCCATGTACTACTTCGAGTCCCAGGGCAAGCATGTGCGCCCGCTGATTGTGCTGCTGCTCAGCAAGGCCCTGTCCGAGGTCCCCCAGACCGGCCGGGCAAAATCGCCGGATGTCTCCGACGTCTCGGCCAGTAAACACGACCAGGAAAGCCTCAACGATCCATTGTCGCCGCTGGCCATTCTGCATGGCATCAACCCGGGGCTGGTGCTCAACCCTCTCAGTAAGCCCCAGGAGCCGTTCCCGTCCGAGATCGAGGGCGTGCTGCCCAAACAGCGCCGCCTGGCCGAGATCGTCGAGATGATCCACACTGCCAGCCTGTTGCATGATGATGTCATCGACAACTCGGCTGAGCGCCGGTCGAGGCCCAGCGGGAACTCGGCCTTCGGCAACAAGATGGCCATTCTTGCCGGCGATTTCCTGTTGGGCCGTGCCTCCGTGGCTATTGCCCGCCTGCGCAACGCCGAGGTCATCGAGCTGCTCTCGACAACCATCGCCAATCTCGTGGAGGGTGAGTTCATGCAGCTGAAGAACACGGCTACCTCCAACTCGAAGACGGCCACCCGCGCCTCTTTTGAGTACTACATCCACAAAACTTACTTGAAAACCGCGTCTCTCATGTCCAAAAGCTGCCGGGCTACCGCCGTGTTGGCGGGCGTCGACCGTGATCTTGTGGAGGGCTGCTATCAGTTCGGTCGCAACTTGGGGCTGTGTTTCCAGATCGTGGACGACATGCTTGATTACACTGCGGCCAACGATCAGCAGCTAGGCAAACCTTCAGGTGCCGATCTCAAGCTTGGTTTAGCCACGGCTCCCGTGCTGTACGCTTGGGAGGAATTTCCTGAGCTCGGGGTGCTGATCCAGCGTCAGTTCAAGGGTGAAAACGACGTTGAGCGGGCGCGTGAGCTGGTTGCCAAGGCCAATGGCGTCGAAAAAACCCGCGATCTTGCCATTCATTACCACAATGCTGCATTAGCCGAGCTTGACAAGCTTCCCGAGTCGGAGTCCTTGAACGGACTTAAGTCCTTGACACATTCGATTCTTTCGCGGAGCAAGTGAGCCGGCACGATGAAGAAACACATCTGGACAGCAATGCATAATAAGTCATGGCGAGACCTAAAAATCTGAGAAAATTCAGGAAATCGAACGTTATGGGCGCCTTCTCTGTGAAGGTCCAGCTTCCAATGTGGAATTAATGATTAATTGAGAGACACTATAATGCCTCATCATACATGTGTACATAAATTGATAGACGTGTCCTGTGGGTGGCATATTTGTTTGTTGCGCGACAATTTGCGTTGGCGCATGATGTTGACGCGCTCAGCATTCTACTTCCGAAGGCTCAGTAGAACATTACCCGATTAGGCAATGGAAAGGGTAGCAGTATCCGTTAGGTTATGGCGAGCCCCTTCACCCCACAACGCTCACCAATAATTATAAACTTCGTTTTCTTTTCTTTTCTCTTCTTTAATCATTTTCTATCCAACAAGCACAATTCATGGCAACGGTGAATCTGGATTTGACAGCCGCCATGGGTCTCCAGCAACGGGACTCAGCTAGCGACAATTCTTGGCACACTACAAGTGACTCTGACGAAGACCATCGCCCCATAAATAGGCTCAGGAATGCTGAAACGACCCCAGTACAGGAAAGGAAACCCGAAATTTTCACAGGAACGATAACCAAAAGCCCCCTCCATACTTGCCGCCCTGAGGAGCTCATTCCTGACAACTATGATGTCAGCGAGCGTCCCTGGAACAGCAGCACCTTCCTACAAAACACGATGGGGATGTCTATGGACGAAGCTTTTGGCGATGACTTGAGCGCGCTCGACTCTCTTACCACACCCGACATTGGAGGCGAAAGCTCAACAGGCCCATCGCCTTCTTGGGGTCCAGAGATGGATCGATTCAAAAGTGTAGTACGGCGCAGTCAACTTCTCAAAGAGCCAATTGCTCGCGACCCGTTGAGATTTTACGCCGATTTGCGACTCACTCCTATTAATACCGACCCAGGTATATGGCAAGTTTTGTCGTCGTTGCCCGGATTAAATGTTCAAACACATAAATGGGAATACTCTTTGGTCTACCATGGACAGCTCACGTTCACATGGTCCCTACTGAAGCTGAACGATGCCTTCAAGAGGTCCAGCCCAGTTTTGAGACCTCTGGGGATACTCCAAACATCTGGTTCACAAATCAGTAAATCGAGCGCTCTATTAACCGACTTAGAACGGGTTCAGGACGCAAAGTCTATATCTGTTGTACACTACGGGGACTCCTGGGCCCAGGATGGTTTCCACGTGGGCTTCCAGGTCGATGAAGACTATCGTTACGAATGGCAGCCTCAAGAGCTTGTGCCGGGATCAGGTCCGTCGGAATTGATGTTGTGGAGAACTAATATTCACGACGGATCAGAAACTCCGGCGGCACGGTTGGCTGCACAGGAATTGATTCAACATCCTATTGATCATAATAAAAAGCTGTGGTGCATTGAACTCGATCTAGACAGGGTTAAGCCCCATATCGCCTTACTTTCAGCAATGGTGATGAAGGTCAGTCACACAAAATGGCACTCATGGTTTGCCAAAAAAAATACAGTAATCCCCCCTCCTATGCCTTTATTGAATTTCGCGTTTCAGGATGAGGGGCGAGTCTACCAACCATCCGGAAAATACTGGGGCGACTGGGAAATGGAGCGTACTCAAAGCGATGAACATGGGTCTGCCAGTAAGAGTCCCCTGCAGCGGATACGCTGCTTTAACAAGTCGTACCTTGAACAATATAAGCTGTGTCCCAAGGTTATGGACATGCTGAATGCTGAAGCCGCCAAACGGGTAGCGATAATGCGACAAGTTTACAAGATATATAACTGAATTACTCTAGAAGAATATAGATATGACTGAGCGCAGTCGTGCGTTTCACCTGCTTCGAATGCGTAAGGCAAGTTTAAAGATTCTTGTGCATATGCAGCATTAGGGCTGGGTGGTACGGTGGGTACGGGTGACCCGAGTAAACGTGCGGTGACACCAGGAGGAGATAAGGCTGGAGGTTTCGCCTTCTATATAAATACTTGCACCATGTGCCTTATAGAAACCAATCAGGAGCTTTTCAAGTCAGCTGCTTTGAGATCGGCCTTATAACATGGGGCACATTTCTGATCACGCCGCGAATGCTTGCATTTACTGCGGATATGCTGCTGTTCTCCTCATTGGTTTCATTGGTGTTTGGATTGGAGCAGGCAAAGGCCAGTTCCTGTCTGGGAACGGGACGAAGAAAGCTCTGCCTTTAACTTTGAACTTTGTGGCTTCAGGTAAGTATAGACAACCTCACACATATGCCTACGAGACTAGGATTTTATCATGACTAGTCAATTCTTGGCATAAGGTCTGAATGCAACGGGTGCTTTTAAATGGGGCTGAGAAATACCGTTTGAACTCGATCAAGTTAGTACTTGCGTGAGAACTGCATTCAGAACTGAATTTACTAACGTTTATAGGATTAAGTGTTGGAATTCTTTCAACCTTCCCTCAGATTGCTGCACAAGCTGGGCTTCACGGATTATTTGTTTACTCACTCGCGTGCGCTGTGCCTTTTGTGTTGTTTGGTGCGTTGGGGCCTATCATTCGTAAACAATTGCCAGAGGCATTTGTTCTTACTGAGTGGATCAGGTTCCGATACGGGCAATTGGCATCGTTAATGATTAGCTGCTGCACAATTGTCACCATCTTCCTAACTATGGTTAGTGAGTTGGCAAGTTTGAAAGCTTGTGTGGAGACTTTGACTGGTGTTCCTGGACTCCCAGTGCTTATTGTTGAAGCCGTGGTGGTGTCCATATACACATCACTGGGTGGCTTTTACGTGAGTTTTTTGACTGACAATTTGCAAGTGGTAGTCTTTTTCGTGTTGCTAGTTGTATGCACCATTGCCACAGGATGCACTGTTCACATTGATAAATCTGCTGTGGGTCCGAGTCGCTTGTTGCTGGAAAATACTCTGGGGTGGAAGTTGGTGTACATTTTGACTATTGCACTAGTCACTAATGACTGTTTCCTGGCCGGATTTTGGTTGCGTACTTTCGCTGCCAAATCCAATAAGGATTTGTATATAGCCTGTTTTGGCACTGCTGTCGTGATCTTCTCCACAATGTCATTGTTGGGCGTGCCGGGTCTACTGGCTGTTTGGGCGCATTTGTTAGACCCCCAAAGCCCTACATTTGGAAACGATTCTCAAGACGCGTTCTTCTTGTTGATGAAATCGCTGCCATCGTGGGTCTCGGGATTTGTTCTTGTGTTCTGTGTGATGCTATCTTCTGAGTTTTTTGATTCTCTGCAAAGCGCTATGGTATCGACGATCTCGAATGATTTTTTCAGGAACCGGGTGAGAATTTGGTGGGTAAGAATTATTGTTATGATAATATTAGTCCCGTGCATCGTTGTGTCCTTGCGAGCATCGAACGTGCTCAACATTTACTTGATTGTGGATGTTCTTTCATCGTGTGTGGTGCCGGTAATGTTTCTGGGGCTCAACTCGAGATTCTATTTCTTAACTGGGTTCGAAATCATTTTATCAATCATTGGTGGTGTCCTGGGTGTGTTCATTTATGGGACTATATACTATCATTCTGCCACAGCCGGTGGCTCACTTTTGTTGATGCAACAAGGCTTGTATGGAGATGACTGGGGCGCATTTGGAGCATTCGTAGCAGCACCTGTCTGCAGTGTTATTGGTTGCCTAGTAGCCCTTGTATTGCGAGGAGTATACTTGGCGATCAAACACCGTCAGATCTGGGCAGTGTTTGCGAAGCCGTCTGGTCCTGTCAATTTTGTGCAAACCCCAGATGATACTTTGTTTGTTTTGAGGAAGCCGTGGTACACGTACATTGGGTTAGGCGAATTTGGAGTCAGGCTGGACAAGCTGATTTTTGTCCAAGACGGGGAGGATGTCTCTAAACTTCAGGGCGGTGCTATCTTGAACATCAAGCGTAATTCCATAACCGACGAGAAATTCACACATGTTGTTAAAGCGACATCCCAATCGCCATAATTGGTCAATTAATATGCACTATATATATATATATATATATTTCAAAGAAATCAGATCTTGAGGAAGCAGCCGTACCATCTGCTATTGCGTGCATGACTGGATCTCTGCGCGCTATTTATTCATGCTAGTGCATGGCTACATGGATGTGTTCCATAAATCGAGTCATTCTCCAACCCTAGATCCTAGGTCTAACTGCGCACTGAAGTGAGGACCGGGGTCAGCAGAAACGACCCGAGCAGCTGAAATATCGCCAAAGATGGGGGGCAGCTGACCAAGGGTGAGGGTTACACTGGATTTGAGCAATCGGGGGGTACGGTCATCTTGCATTAACTATGCATTATCATCGCAAAAAAGTGTCAAACAAGTGATTCTTCAGTTTGGCCGGTGCATATTACATCATTATACCCTGACAATTTTTTCGGATCTATATATATGTGTGTTACCCCAACATAGATTTTATTGTGATACAACGAAGTAAACCTAGCCACTTAAACATCAAGTGCTTCTTAGTGACGTTTGGATATGGGCCACCTATCTGATCACGCTGCGAACGCTTGCATTTATTCGTCCTATGCAGGTGTTCTGTTGATTGGGCTGGGCGCTGTTTGGTATGGTTATGGCAAAGGCCAGTTTTTGGCTGGCAACGGCACCAGGAGCGCCCTTCCTCTAACATTCAACTTCATTGCTTCTGGTAAGTATTGAGCGCTGGCGCTCATGAGACTCGATCTCTTATTTATTTTTTCATGTCCTGCATCCTCTCAATCGAGGCAGAGCCTCCTTGTGGGGGTTCTCATTTCTACATATCTCACTCACCATCTAGTGATCCTTTACGGATTCTTCACTAGCGATACAGTTGCAAGCAACTGTGTCGAAGACGCAATGCGGCGGGTGCCTTCAACATAGCAATGTAACTGGACAGAGCACATTTTGTGCGCTCTGTTCGATGCTGTTGGCTGAGAATATACCGTTAGAACTCGATCAAGCTAGGACTTGCGAGAGAACTGCATTCAGAGCTCATGGTACTAACATATTTATTTCAGGTTTGGGTGTTGGTGTCTTGACAACGTACCCGCAGATTGCGGCTATTGGCGGTCTGCATGGCCTGCTGACTTATGCTGCATGCGGTGCTATTCCTTTTATTCTGTTTGGTGCCCTGGGACCGATTATCCGCAAACAACTTCCTGAAGCATTTGTGCTCACGGAATGGGTCCGCCACAGATATGGCGTGATAACCGCGTTGATGATTTCATGCTGCACGATTTTGACGATTTTTCTTTTCATGGTTAGCGAGCTTGCCAGTTTGAAGACGTGCGTCGAGACCTTGACAGACGTTCCTGGCTTACCCGTGCTTATTGTTGAAGCCGTCCTTGTATCGATCTACACATCCATGGGCGGATTTTACGTGAGTTTCTTGACAGACAATCTGCAGGTGTTCAGTTTCTTGGTTCTGTTTGTGGTCTGTATCATTGCTGTTGGCTGCACTGTTCACATTGACAAGTCCTTGGTTGGCCCTAGTAGGTTGCTGAAAGGGAATCTGCTGGGATGGAAGCTACTGTACATCTTGACGGTCGCAATTATGACCAACGACATGTTTATGTCTGGTTTTTGGTTGCGCACTTTCGCTGCCAAGACTAACCGCGACCTTTACATTTCGTGTGGCCTCACTGCCCTTTTGCTGTTTCTCATTTGCGCAACACTAGGTATTCCCGGTCTACTAGCAGTTTGGTCTGGTTTGTTGGATCAGAATGATCCCGATTTTGGTGACAATGCGCAAAATGCATTGTTCTTGCTTGTCCATTCTCTGCCTTCGTGGCTTTCTGGGTTCGTTCTAGTGTTTGTGGTCATGCTGTCGAGCTGCACATTTGACTCCCTCCAGAGTGCCATTGTGTCGACAATTTCCAATGACTTTGCTCGCAACCGGGTCAGAATTATTTGGGTTCGGGTGTTCGTGATGGCTGTTATGGTGCCGTGTATTGTAGTCGCCTTACGGGCTACTAACATTTTGAATATTTACCTCATTGTGGATGTTCTTGCGGCCTGTGTCGTTCCCGTGCTTCTTTTGGGATTGAGCAAATTTTTCTACTTCCTTACCGGTGTGGAGATCTGTTTGTCGATTATTGGTGGTATCATCGGTGTGTTCGTTTACGGCACCATCTACTACCACTCGGCCGCTGAAGGTGGCAGTCTGTTGCTCATGGAACAGGGCTTGTACGCGAATGACTGGGGCCCGTTTGGTGCCTTTGTTGCCTCGCCTGTGTGCAGTGTCATTGGTGCCCTTGTTGGATTGACGTTGCGAGAGATTATTCTCGGCATTAAGTACCGGCGTTTCTTTGTTGTTTTCGAGAAACCTGTCGAAGGCGACTTCCCCCGCCCGCTGGATGAGAATCTGTTTACTCTTCCAAAGCCGTGGTACGAATATACGCCCGCTTCCTGGCACGATTTCTGCCGTAAGCTTGATTTTTGGATATTTGTACAAGGCGAAACGGACCAGAAGGAAATCAACTCTGGTGCCATCATACCCCCCAGTTCGTCTATCAAGGGAGAGGATGACGCATCGGTAACTTCCGCAAAATACAGTGGACACGGTCTGAAAGATGGGATCCTAAGATTCATACTATCCCAGTAATCTCTAAAGAATCACTTAATATACGTAATAACACCCTATGACATTCCTAATGCAAGTTCGAGAAAAACATGCCACAAACAGGTTGGTTTTGATAACTCGCAAGTTCCAACGGAGGTCTCCATCTGGGTGGAAATATGAGAATTACCCTTCGAGTGGACTTACTATCGTAGGAGAGTATATAAATTGGACTGCATGCATATGTGGGAACGGTAACTTTTTGGAACCTGTCAGTAAGAAGAGTTTTTCTGTATTTTCTATAGAGTTGCAAACAGCGGGCTGAGAATATTCTGTTGCACTGCAGAGAATCGAGGTAGCGCAACCCTAGCTATTGTTCACTTCTGGACCCGGCCTTTGTCGACCCTACTACCCTTCCACGACTCATTCCCATATTATCAGTGGCAGTGAGCCCTACTGATAGTCCCCATAGATAGTGATCTCCATACATGACCTCCATAGATACGGTGAGTCATAAAGAGGGTGCTGCTGGCTCAACCCACGCCCTCTTCAGGTATATAACAGCGGAGAAGATAAACCCAGGCTTTTTATCCACCAACGCGAAAAGTTAAAAAATCCGTGTCGTCAAAATCCCGATAGATGTGTGGAATTTTCGCCAGCTACCACCACCCCGCGGTTCAGGATTACCGCAAAGAGGCTCTGCAGCTCTCTAAGCGCATCAGGCACCGTGGCCCCGATTGGTCCGGCCTGGTCATTCAGAACTCGACCATTCTCTGTCACGAGCGTTTGGCCATTGTTGGCCTCCACTCCGGCGCCCAACCGATGAAGTCCCCTGAGAACCGTTACTCCCTCACTGTCAACGGCGAGATCTACAACCACAACTTCTTGCGCCAGGAGTTCCCCGACTACAAGTTCTCCACTGACTCGGACTGTGAGCCGGTGATTCCTCTGTTCGAGAAGTATGGCGTCGATGCCGCCAAGAAGCTGGATGGCTTTTTCGCCTTTGTGCTCTACGACTCCAAGGAGGACCGCATCTATGCCGCGCGCGACCCAATTGGTATCACCTCCATGTACATCGGCCGCTCGTCTAAGCAGCCCGACACGGTGTACTTTGCCAGCGAGCTCAAGTGCCTGACTGAGGACTGCGACCAGATCGAGATCTTCCCTCCCGGAAACTACTACGACAGCAAGGACGGCAAGTTCACCCGGTACTACCAGCCTAAGTGGTGGGACCCCGAGTACCTCCCCACCCAGCCCGTCGAGCTGATGAAGATTCGTGATACGCTGGTCAAGGCGGTGCGCAAGCGGTTGATGACCGAGGTGCCGTACGGTGTGCTGCTCAGCGGTGGCCTCGACTCCTCGCTGATTGCGTCGATTGCTGCCAGGGAGTCCCGCAATGCCATCGATGACGTAGGCACGAGCCACCACATGGCCGGTGTCAACACCGACGGCCGTCTGTTCAACACCTCGGGTGCCAAGCTCCAGAGCTTTGCCATCGGCCTTCCGGGCGCCCCCGATCTGTTGGCTGCCCGCCAGGTCGCCGAGTTCATCGGTTCCGTTCACCACGAACACACCTTCACGATCGAGGAGGGCCTGGATGCTCTGGCCGACGTCATCTACAGCCTGGAGACCTATGACGTGACTACGGTGCGCGCGTCCACCCCGATGTTCTTGCTCAGTCGCAAGATCAAGGCCCAGGGCGTCAAGATGGTCCTCAGTGGTGAGGGCAGTGACGAGATCTTTGGTGGGTACCTGTACTTCGGGGCCGCGCCTTCGCCCAAGGCGTTCCACCAGGAGTCGGTGCAGCGCGTGAAGAATCTGCACTACGCTGACTGTTTGCGGGCCAACAAGTCCACGATGGCGTGGGGCCTGGAGGCTCGAGTGCCGTTCCTGGACAGGGACTTCCTTGACGCGTGTATGGACATCCGCCCCGAGGACAAGATGATCGACAAAGACCACATCGAGAAGTACATTCTGCGCAAGGCCTTCGACAACGACGAGTTCCTGCCCCGAGAGATTCTGTGGCGCCAGAAGGAGCAGTTCAGTGACGGTGTGGGCTACTCGTGGATCGATTCGCTCAAGGATACCGCCGAAAAGGTGGTCACCGACGAGATGATGAAGAACCCCAAGCCGGAATGGGGCGACGACGTGCCGCAGACCAAGGAGGCCTACTGGTACCGCTGTATCTTCGACGACATGTTCCCCAAAAACAACAAGGCCGCGGCCTCGACGGTCATGCGCTGGATTCCCAAGGCGGACTGGGGCTGCAACGCCGATCCCAGTGGACGGTACGTCAAGAGTCACACCGCTGCTGTGTAAATAAAAAGCCGCCGCTTGGTGGCACCAGAATAACTTTCATGCATGTACTAATCACTATAATCAGCTCAGATTACTGCCTTAGACAATGATACACAACTTATAAGACGATGATCACATACTGGATGTGTACCAGATTAATATAGATAATTAGATGGTGTCCAAATCAGCCGAGGGGTTTTATCGGACCCGATCAACTGTGTAATCATGTATGGTATCGGCTATGAATTATGGGTCCATATCAGATAACATCTATACTAGTCTATATTATTAGTTCATTTACAGTCTATGAGATAATGTACGGTGGGGTGATGTAAATAGAATAAATATTACCCAGGCCAAATAAATCGGCTCAGCAATATATGGATCTTTGCCGTAAGAAAATATACCTGTTTACGAACTAACAATCGTATCTGCTGCCCAGATAGATTTCCCTGGTGCCTCGAAGAGAAACTGCAATCATTACGAACTTTGTGGCTTGCCCTTTCCCTGCCTCGATTTATATTTACCGACGCGTTCAGCACTGGCAACAATGAGCGAGATCGACATCGATTCTATTCGTAGCGACGTAGAAAAGACGCAGGATCCGCGCAAGCTGCTGGAACTGGCGCTCAAGCAGGCGGAGACCAATCCTGAGGAGATGCGCCGGGATATTCGCCTGCTGGACCCCACCTGTGTGGACACCAGCAAAGCCATCACGTTGAAGCTGGGCGACCGCGAGTTCAAGCCGCTGGTGGCGTACCCCATCTACACGGCCGACTACATCCGTGGCTACCGTAAGCCCAAGCTGGTGATCGAGTACGACCCGGTGTCGCTGCTGGCCCACGTTGACTTCCAATTTGCCGAGAAAGTCAATGCTGACGCCCCCGACGCCCTCGAGCTGCTTAAACGGTTCATGCCGGAGGACACTGTGTACAATGACCGCGAGAAATGGGTGGAGCTGTGCGCCATTGAGAGCCCCAAGGCTGCCGCCCTGCTAAGCCAACCCGAGCTGCAGGTGCCGACCCCCCGGGAAGACCTCGGCCTCGTGCTGCTGAAGTTCGGCGACGCAACCGCCACGGCATACCTCCGCCGCCTGTTCATGTTCTCGTGGTTCTACATCGAGGGCGCGCAGACGCCCGATGAGTCTGACAAGACCTGGGACGTGTTTGTGGTCACGGATCGGGCCACCCACCAGTTCCGCGGTTACTCGTCGGTATACTCGTTCCTCTACTACTCCACAGCCCAGCAGTTCGAGGCCGAGGGTGCGGAGGCCAAGCTGCTGCGCAAGCGCATCGCCCACTTCCTCATCTTACCCCCCTTCCAGGGCAGCGGGATCGGCAAGACATTGTATCTCACGCTAGTGCGCCGGTTTGTGGCCGACGCCCACACCAAGGAGATCGAGGTGGAGGAGCCCTCGGCCGGATTCGAGGTGCTCCGCGACCGCGCCCACTACCACTGGCTTACGGCCGACCCGGCCACCAAGGAGTTGCTGGAGCAGTACGCCGAAGAGCCCGCCGAGGCTCTGGCCACACTCATGCAACAGTACAAGATGGACGCCGTGCAGTTCCAGCGCGTGGCCGAGATGCACTGCTTCATGGAGAACAACCAGAAGGAGACGCGTGCCCTCAAGAAGATGATCAAGTCCCGGCTGTACAAGCACAACTACGCCGATCTGCGCGACATGGACCCGGCAACCCAGCGAGACCAGCTCCACGCCGTTTACGAAAACGCGCTGCACATGCACAAGGTGGCGCTGCACCTCGAGGAGTTCGACGACAACGAGGATGACGAAGAGGACGAGGAGGAATTGGGCCCCGCTGAGATGCTGCTGGCCCAGCTCGCCCAGGGCGGCGCGGGACCGTCGGCACTCGATGAGCTTTTGCAGGAGCCACCGAAGCGGCGGAAGCTGGATGAGTAGACCGTAGTCAACGTTTTAAGGGATATAACGAGATATTATATGAGAATAAATAATGGCGCCAGGAGGAGCACCGGAAGAAACCATCGCGAGGACCAAGGAAAGACCAGATGCCCCAAGGAAAGGCCAAACACTCCAAGGGAAACCGGACGCCCCAAGGCACCGTCAGGCCCGCCAGTACTGGGCCATGCTATGCAGTCGGTCGATGACCATGGGCAAAAACGCATTGACGCTGTCGTTGATAAGGTTTTGGAAATGCAGAATCGCCTCCTCGTCGCTCATTTCCAGGCAGAACCGCTCCTCGACCTTGCTAACCGCCTGGTCCCGCTCGAGCGCGATGTTAGGAATCGTGGACTCAGTCATCAGATTGAACAGCGCCAGAATCAGGTTGGCCGACTTGCGCAGGGTCGTGAACGCCGTGAAGCAGTAGCTGCGGAACTGACGATAATTGTCCGAGTTGATCCCTCCCATGCCATCGATGAGTTGTATGGGAAGCTTGATCATCGGCGGGAATGGCTTGGGGTCCTTGCCGAGGATGTACCCGAAATCGATGTGGAAAAAGTGGCCCTCGAAGTCTATCAGCAGGTTTTCAAGATGCCGGTCGCCCACGCCCAGAATGTATGTGATCACCGCGTACCCGGCCGACGACCGCACAAAGTTGTCCATCACGTGGGCCTTGACCCCAAGCGGCTGGTCCGGATCGGCGGCGTGCATGCGCAAGAACGGCAAAATGCCGTGGTGTTGGGAAATGACGTGCGAGATCGGCTCGTTGGGGATGAACTGCATGGCCCCGTCGACCATGCTCGTGGCAAGGATCCGGTATGGCATCAGCTTCAGATCCAAGTTCTCCTTTCGCAGCAGCTCATCCATCAGCTGGATGATCTGCATCACCAGTTGGTCCTGGCGGAGATCGTCGCCGCTCTTGAACAGCATGGCGTAGGTCCCCTCCTCCATGGTCACGGTGTCCACGGTCTTGAGCACGATTTTCAGGGGCGACATCGACGATTTGAACACCAGGCACTGCTCGGGAATGCAGCCCACCACCGTGACCGACGGGTCCAGTGGCAATATGGTCGGCTTGAACTTGATCATTTCGTTGCGAGGATCGGCCAGCCACGCCCGCATCTGTTGGATGCGCCGGGGCCGCGGGTCCTTGGACTGTTTCACCAGCATCGTCAGATCGAGCAGCTTGTTCATGAACTTGACCTGCGCCTTGATTTGTTTCAGCGTGACGGGTTCCGGGATCTTCGTTCCAGGCGGCACAGCGGCCGCGATCCGCTGCTGGATCTGGTGGATCTGGGTCGAGTTCTGGGGCAGCGTCGAGAGGTAATGGCGCAGAATCGGCTGGTACACGGCGGCCCCGTATTGCCGATCCGTGGCTTGGACGCTGACGTACCAGTAGAAGTTGTTGCTCAGGGCCGGGTTCAGCACCACCCGGCTCTCCAGAAACCGGGCCAAATACGATTTCACGGGGGTGTTGACCCAGGGCTCGAATTTGAGTGCCTCCACCAGCTGCAGCAGGTAGAGCTCGAGGTCGTGATCGGAGGCGGTTCGCAGGCGGTCCACGGCATAGGAGCGGACCTGGGCGTTTTTGACTTCGGGCCCCAGCAGCTCCAGGGCGTCGGCCACGTCGATATCGACCCAGATGTTCAACACTTCCACGGCTTCGCCGGCCTCGATCTCGTCGTCCCAACTCACCGACTTCACAAACTTGGTCAAAGCGTTCTTCCGTTTCGTAAGGTAGTAGCGATACTTCCACAGCAGAATCTTGTCGTCGCTGCTGAGCTCGTGCACGGGGCTGAACCGCGTGATGCGCTCGAGCTCGTCGCGCACCTTGGCGGTGGGCCGCATGTCGCGGTCGTTATTGGCCAGCCGGACCAGGCGGCGGTACTTTGCCTCTATGGGCGTCTCGCGCCCGAAGTCAGGGTCGTACACCGCCATAAGTCTTTCTTCCTCCTCGTCGTCGTCCATTGGGTCCAGCCCGTTGGCGACGACGTCTAGATTCACCGCGGAGTTGCCACTGGCACCATTGCTGGGGGCCTCGCTGCTGTCTCTGGCGGCGGCGAGGCTGGGGCTGCGCGTGCGCGGGCTGCGCGTGCCGATGCTCTGCTTGACCATTCCGGCTTTGTTGGCCTTGCGCGGCTTGGTCGTGCGGCTCACCGGCTTCAGCAGCGAGACCGAGGTGCTCAGCTGCTGGTTGTTGGAGAATGCCCCCGAGGGCTTGGTGGCTTCCGAGTAGTGCCGCACCATCCACACCACGTCGTGCTCCCACAAAGGCAACTCCACAAACAGATGGTGCTGTTTCACGGTGGAGTTCACGTTTTCCGCCGCGGTCACGCTCTCAATTTTGCGAAACACCAAGTTGTCCAGCCACTCCACCGTAGGAATTTCCCCCATTTGATGCCGTTTCATCAGGGTCTCCAGTCTATCCAATTCGGTCGGGGGCTCACGCCGGTCGCTGCGCTGGTGGTGCTCCTGCAAGGTGCGCCGCAGTAGCTGTTGGGGCGATGTGTCTAGCACCACGGGCAGCTTTTGCCGACCCTGCTGGAGGCTGCGGTTGGGAGCGAAGAGCGGCAGCACCGCGCCACAGTAGATGGCGGGATCGGCCTCGCCCGAAGGGCCCCACACCGTGATGAGCACGCTGGCATCCAGGGGGAGCTGCGAGATCAGCACGGGCATCTCCAGCCACTCGTTCCACTGGTGCCGCTTCAGCGACGACGCGCGGTGGGCCGGGGCCGGTGGCTTGTACGCGGTGCGCATCGGCACGCTGATGGGGCTGGCGCCACCGTAGACCTGGGCCTCCACCACCAAGGAAGTGGGGGTGCGCGAGCCCATGAACGACAGCGCCTTCGTGGGCGACTCCACGATCGAGCTGTAGGGCAGACACTCCCGCTGGCCCTCAAGATGGCCTATGCGGATTTTGAGCGTCGTGTCGAGCTCAATTGAGGGATACAGGGTGAGCATATGGCAACCACTCGCTTCCCCCGGGTCAATGGCGTTGTTTATGGTCGGGTGGATGTGGGTTTGGAGGAATGGCGATCTAGGCCGGGCTGGCTGGGAATACAGGGACGGTAGGATAGTATGGGGCGGCGTAGTAGGGAGATAGATAGCGGAGGAGACTAGGGTCCAGGGAGGACTGGAGTAATAGAGGAAGGTTGACATAAGAAGAGGAGGAAGGGGTAGGAGGTATATAAGTAGAGGGCAAATGAGTTCTAGAGAGTAGAAGATGTAGAAGAGGAGACACAACAGTGATTAACCAAAAGTGCACTACTAATGGGTGGTGGTATACAGTATGCTGCCGCATAGTAGTGTGTATGTATGCTATATTCGCGTCAGGCAGTGATTACGGTACAATATTAGCACCGTATGCTAGTGCACAACAATGCAGTATGCAGCGATCAGTAGTTATAACAATCTAACCATTGCAAGTTAAATGTCGTTCTCGAAGTAGCATTTTTCTCATACTTATGTACCTATTACTTACAGCAGCTGATCACCGCATATAACTCCGGACGCTTTCAGCTGATCAGTGGTCTTCAGTGGGTGGTGGGAGTTCATGTGACCCCCCCACACTAAATTTGTGGCCGGCCGGCCTTTTCATTCTCGCCTCATGCTTCGTATGCTTCGCCCCGCTCGGGCGATTTGGCGACCGTTGCGGATGTTCTCCACTGACAAGGACATCACTTACGTGAACCTCAACAACCTTGAAGAGTCTCCTGAGAGCTCGGCCGCAGCCAGTCAGTTCTTCGAGTACCAAACCGGCCGTTGGCTGCAAAACGACCGTGAGGAGCGACGCCGACGCACCACTAAGTTTGATTTCAAGGGACTCATCGACCTGCTCCAGAACAATGTCGACGTCACCCAGTCTGGCGTGGCAATTGAGACCCTGGAGCCGCTGTTCGAGGGCAAGCACAACAAGTTGTATAAGATCGTGCTCAAGGATCAGCGCAGTTATGTGCTGCGCATTCCCTACGCTTTGGGCTCGGCTGAGTACCGCAAGTTCCGCCTGCTCAGCGAGGCGGCCACCCTCGAGTACCTCGGTTCCGTGGCCTTCAAGGATCACCCGAAGTTCCGTGCCACGCTCCCCCTCGCGTACTCGGCCACCTCGGACAACGAAATCAAGACGCCGTTCATTCTGTCCAGCTTCGTGGCTGGCGAGAAGTTTGCGGCGCAGTGGAAGCCGTGGGAAATCGACATTGAGGCCAAGAAGCCGGTGATCGAGCCCATGGCCGAGCTGACGGGCCAGATTCTGCGAAACAAGTTCCCTGCCTACGGCAGTCTGTACTTTGCCAAGGATCTGCCCGCCGACGTCAAAACCGTGAAGGTCGACGACCGGTTTGTGCTGGGCCCCTCCGTGGAGAAGCGGTTCTGGCGCAGCGCCGACGACAAGCCGGCTAAGCTGTGGGGTCCTTGGTCGACTTGGTCGGAGTATTTGCAGGCCACCGCTGACGTGCAGGTAGAGTACGCCCGTGAGGGCAGTGGCGAGGCGTCGGCGAACTTCCGGGCGGCTGAGCGGTACGCCAAGGTGGTGCCGAAACTGTTCAGCGCCGCAGATCTGGACGGCGAGAAAGCCAGTCCTCGACTGTTTGACCCTGACTTGTCCCCCCTCAACGTGATCTCCCAGGACAACGGCGAGAAGCTGTGGGTGATCGACGTGGAGAACAGCGTCGTTAAGCCGTATGTGTTCCACGGCGTGCCGTGGTTTGTGCGCAACCCGGGAGAGCGAATCTACCGCCTGGAGGATGTGCCGAACTTTGAACAGCTCCCCGAGCAGCAGAAGAGCATTGTGCGTCACTTCCACAGCCTCACCCAGTCTGAGTTTACCTTTGAGAAACTGCTGAAGGACCAGGTCCCCGAGCTGATCTTTGCGCACCACCCGAACCTTAAGCGGCGCGAGGAGGTTGTGTACCGCGCAATGCAAACCGACATCAACTCGGGGTTCTACAACGATTTGGACTACAGTCTGTTCAAGCTAATTGAGCTGTGGCCGATGATCCGGGACTCCAGTGACAAGACGCCGGCGCCTATTGAGTTCACCGACGAGGAGACCAACGAATTAGCTCAGAACATCGCCCTGTGGAACCAGCAACTCATGCGTAACAAGTACCTTGAATCTAAGGGCTTCGTTCCCGCCGAGGAGTTCGATCAGTTGCTCGGCAATGGTGCCCTGAAGGTGCTGGACGACAAAAAGGGCAACTACGAGCTTACTGAAGAGTTTCTCGACTCCCAGGACATCACGAAGAACCTCTAAAGGACGACGTCACTGAACATAGCTGAAATATCCTAACCTGTACATACTTATAGCCCAGTGGTGCCGTCGGCATTCGTTGGTAGAAACAATTGAACGTAGATGTTATTTAGCGTAGACGATATTCAACGTATCCATATGTATGCGAAACCTGTTTCTAGAGATATTTTCAGAACAGCTAGGCACCTGTGCAGAATCTGTTGCCGAACTAGATCCCTTTAGCGCGAACCATCAAGCATCATCAAAAAAGGCAACCATAATTATTTTTTGTATAATACAGTGAGACTCTCATAACAACGATTTATCAATAATTTATGAATGTTCTTCGATTTATTCATCACCGGTGATGATAGGGCGGAAAGTCATGATGTTGGCCATACGCAAGTACGGCTTCCAGTGCACAGAGGTACCACGACGCTGGTCAATCTCGGTCTCGTTCTCCCACAGCTCGTCAACGGGCAGGAACAGAGCCTTGGACGAGCGCACGCAGAACACAGCGGCGGCATTGGACGACTCGATGGCATTGTCCCACTTGGTGTCGAGGTGGCTCTCCAAGAACTCGACGCACTTGATACCGTAACGGACACCGCGGACGTGGTCCATGGGCGACGGGAGACCACCCTGCTGCAAGTGACCCGGGATCGCCTCGCGGGCATCGAACAGACCATTGCTCTCGGACTCGAAGATCGAGGTCAGGTTAGCAGTGGTGAACCCAGGAGAAGCCATCTCGTTGCGGATGATCAACTTACCAGCGCTGACACGGCCATGGTCGCGGGCGAAGCAGTTTCGGAGATGCTTGATGTCGGCGTGCATCTGAGACAGCGAGATACCCTCCTCAGGAGTGTACACACCATAGGCACCCGTGATCAGGCCACACATACTGGCGATGTAACCGGACTGGGCACCCTGGACCTCGACGACGAAGGTACGCTGGCGGGTGGAGCTGGCGCTCTGCTTCACGATGTCGCAGTACTCCAGCAATGCATTCAAACAGGTATCAGTACCCAAGCTGGACTCGGTGCCGGGCACGTTGTTGGAGATGGTGGCCGGCAAGCACACCATGGGGATGCGGAAGGCCGGGTAGGTCTTGCGGGCAAGGTGCAGCAAGTGCAAACTCTTGAAGGCCTCGAAGCCACCAACGATGATGACACCGCTGATGTTGTGCTTGCCCAAGTAGTGGGCAATCATGCCGTAGTCGACGTCAGGCAAGGTACGGTTGGTGCCGATTTCCACACCACCACGGGCGTACATGACCATGATGTCGCGCCAGGTGATCTCCTTGAAGGACTCGTGACGGGCCAGACCGGACCAGCCGTTGTGGATGGCCACGGGAGTGTGGCCCTTGCTCAAGCAGTACGAAGCGGCGGCAGCAATGCCCTGGTTCATACCGCCGGCAGGGGCACCCACGGCGATGATGCCGAAGCGGAGGCCGGTGGACGGTCGCTTGACATCGGACTTGGAGATCGTGAGGTAGTTTCGCAGGTGCTCGTTGAACTCGGTATCACGCAACGCGCGGGCACCGGTGAAGTCCTTGGCCTCGATGGCCGCGGCGGCCGCCTTGGTCTCCTTGACCGCCTCTAGCAAGCTCACGCGCACCAGCTTGTTCTCGCGGATGCCGATCATGGGGGACGGGGTCTCCGGCGTGGAGTCGAGAATGGCCTCGACGGCCTCGGCACCCTGCATGGTGGCCAGGGCGCGGTCCACGGCCACGGCGGTACCACCACGCTGGACGTGACCGAAGGTGGTGACACGGGTATCGAAGCCGATCTTGGTCAGGCTGTCCTTGACGGTCTCGGGCTTGATGGGGTTGAGCTGGTCGTCGATGGCGCCCTCGGCCACAATGACGATGATACGACGGGAGCCGGCCTTGCGGTGGCGCATCACCACCTCGTTCATCTCCTGGGCCCATTCGCCCGCCTTGGGGGGCATTTCGGGCAGCAGCACGTAGTCGGCACGGGTGGAGATGGCGGCCATCAGGGCGAGCCAGCCGCAGTGGCGGCCCATGACCTCGATGACGAAGGCCCGGGAGTGGGAGTCGGCGGTGGCCTGGATCCAGTCGACGTTGGTGTAGATCCGGTCCAAACTGGAGTAGGCGCCGATGGTCACATCGGTCATGGCCATGTCGTTGTCGATAGAGCCCACCAGGCCGGCGATGTACAGGTGGCCGTGGCGCTCGTGCTGCTCGGCGGTGATGCGGCCCTCCTTGGCGAGGTCGCTGACCAGGCTAGGCCAGTCGTTGCGCAGGAAGTCGGCGCCGGTCAGCGAGCCGTCGCCGCCTACCACGATCAGGGCATCGATGCCGTTCTTGATCATGTTGTAACACGCGGTCTTGCGGCCCTCCCGCTCCCGGAACTCCAGGCAACGCGCGGTGCCGATCAGCGTGCCGCCCAGCGACAGCCAGCCGCGCACGTCGTCCCACTCCATCTTGCGCATGGAGTCGCTGATGAGGCCGGCGTAGCCCTCTTGCACGGCAAACACCTCGCACTCCTTATAGATACCGTAGCGCACAACAGCACGCACGGCGGCGTTCATACCGGGGGAATCACCACCACTGGTTAATACGGCAATGCGCTTGCGGGGCACGGCCGGGATCGGGGGCGAGGCCGGGAACTCGATGTTGGAGATGCGGTCGTCGCTACGGATCTGGTAGCAGTTGGCGTCCTCCAGGTTGGTCGGGGTGGCGGCGCTGACCTTCGGGGCGTGGACCTGGGTGGACACCGCCGACTTCAGAGTGGTGAAGCCGATGAGGTTGCCCAGCGGATCCACCATGTACACGGTCTCGGGCTCGCCAAACTTCGGGTGGGCCTGGCGAGGGCCGGGGCAGGACTGGTTGTCCTCCAACACCTTCTTGGTGATCTGGTCCACGGGGAACACCACGCCAGTGGCCAGGCCGCGCCAGTCGTGGTGGTCGCGGGCGTCAACTAGGCGCATGCGCTCGGCCAGGCTGGCCTGCTGGCTAGGACCCAGAGGGCTCAGACGCAGGTAGATCACGCTGAGGTCGTGGGTGGTGGTGCCGTCCAGCACCAGCACGTCCTCCTCGAGGCTCTCGGGCGAGCGGTTGGGGCCGCCGTTGAAGTCAACGTCACGCGAGGTCCACTCCGCATTGAGCACGAAGCCCAACGCCTGGTAGAACTGGCGAGTTTTCAAAAACAGCTCCTTATCGGCCGTCACAAAACTGGCGGATGTCGAACCGGCAGAAAGCATTGTTATCACGATTCAATGAGAGGTTGCTAAATTTCGCTGGTAGGTAGATGGGGATCAAAACGGGGCAGCAAGTTACCTAAAATCCAACCGAAAATCACCAAATCGTTGCCTTAGTTCAATTCTCTATGACTGAAGGGGAAGTTATGTCAGGCTCAATTCAAAGGCGGTCTCCTCCTCAAGTAGCAAGTAGCACCGGTCCTTATGTATCCTTGATTTATACGGATAGTGGTTTTTCACTTGCCCCTCACCGTGGCCCGAATATATTTGTGCCAATATTCACCGTGGGTACGGGTCGTGACGTCACGCTCACGCTTTCCCTACCGTTCCAGCCCATCCTATACGTCGTTTCCATCGTGGCCCCGTAACTTTGGGGTGCTACACACTGGAAAGCCCCAGCAATAATGGGACGATTGCGCTAGCCAGGGAATAGCCAAATTCCCTTATACCGTTAGGGTGGATTCCTCTATTTCCTTCTTCGTCCCACGCCGGAAAACCGGTTGCTACCCTTATTTTTTGGACTTCGGAGGAGGCCATTATGGGTTGGCGATTACTAGCTGCACCAGGCCGCTGGTGCTCGCTTTGCATACGCTAGGTGGACTTGGGTTTCGCAGCGTACCGTGCAGCCTTTGATGGTACTGGTGCGACCGGCACGTTGGCTATCGCTGGGCCATTGGGAGAGTTCCACGGCCGCAGCCCGTACCCATATGTATCGATTTCTTGCTGGGCGAGGGCCAGATAGTAGCGATGCTTGCGTATCGAGGCGGGAAAACTACATTAGGTATGTGGCCGCTGCTTGCGACGATGGTCACATGTGCGGTAGAAATCAACCTCCCCTAACGGCGGGCGGGCCAAACTTCGTTTCAAAAACAAGAAATGCGGAGTGCCTGACGAATCTCTGTCTGCTCAGTCTAATTTTATCTCTAAATCTGCTAAATGAACTTTTCAAATTTTAAAAACCCAATCGCAAAGGCTTGTACCGCCCCGCTGGTGGGGGGGCCTGCAATGCAAGCAATGCATAAAATAAAACTCCATATGCGCACAAGCTTGGCTGTGTAAAGACTATAGTCACTATCACTGAGATCGATCACTAGTGTTAGTAAACTTCGACAATTTATACTTCAGGATCTATAGCATTACCATTTTAATGATGGTAAAAAACATCTGGCGATTGGTGGATCAAGTATACACCGGTACCCTTATAATGGCATGCAGCGAGTGAAGGTGCTGCACAGGTGGGCACCTGACCACATGGCGTATCTAACCGAAAGTGATTTCATGAACCATTCAGCAATAATGAGGTATGCTTAGTTGAAGGTGGATGCTAGAAAAAAATACTCCAGCTACGTCTTATATATATCAGTGAATATTTCGGAGGATGCTAGTGTTTTGATAGAATTTCGTGGCCTTTGATAGGTTAAGATCGTCGCGACAGTGGTCATAACCAAACCGAAAGCGGCCAAACAAGCCGTATAGGTGAAACCGATGTAGTACCGGGGCATGTCTGATGCCGACCACGTGAAAATAGGGACGAACGCGTTGGTTACGTACGCCAGGTTATTGGTGATTACGACCGCCAGATTGCGTACCTCGTTATCATAATATAATTGTTGGTTCAACCACGAGAAGATCATGGGTTGCCCCCATGCCGTAGGTACTCCTGTTAAAAAGTAAGCAAACCAGTGCGCGCCCTTTTTGACGTTCCATACACTGAGAATAGCGCAGCCAATTATTTCGCATACGAAAAAAAGCACGACAAATGGCCAATTAGTCCCATTAAACCAGTCGCATATCCAGGCGAGCACAATTGAGAAGCCAATCCCAGCTCCGTTCACAGCAGTGGGGTAGATATTGTAGTCTGTAGCACTGTAGCCTAATGATTTTAGCCAATCCATAAAGGCGGGTTGGCTTGACACATTGCATGAATTATTGTAGGCGAGAAAAACGAAAGGAAACACATACAATTGCCAGGTCTTTGCTAAACGCTTCACAGTTGCCCAGCTGATTACCTTGCGCCCAGGAGCCCCGATTCGTTTACGCCGTTCTAGCGCGATTTGACGATCTCGATCGTTAAAATACCACGAGTTGTTCGTTTCAGGAGTGTTTGGGTTAGCGATCATCGTGTATATAGCCACAGGAAAGGAAATAACACCGTCCAGAACAAACATCCATTTGTAAGGAACAAGACCGTTGTGCTGTAGTCCCTTAACAATGGCAGCTTGTAAGTATCCAGATACCATGTTTGCCGCAACGCCGGATTGAGCGAAAATTGTGGACCGCTTCGTGATTTCTCCATGAGAATACCATGATCCCATAAGGTATTCCACACCGGGGAAAAAACCAGCCTCAAGAAAACCCACAAAAAATCGAATAGCGCACATAGACTTGAATGAGTCAACTGTGACCGTTAGAAATGTCAACAGAGTCCACGTCAGCTCGAGACATCCAAGATAGTATCGTGCCGACACATGATGCAAAATTAGTTGGGAGGGGATTTGGCCCACGATATATCCGACAGTCCACATAGTCTGCAGGTAGTTAAACTGTGAGCCATGTAGTTTAAGGTGTTCCTTCATCCCATTGACATAGGAGTAGGTAATATTATTGAGATTCAGCGTTTTAATGAAATAGCCTGCACATACAGAGCTCAAGAAGAACGTATCCAATTTCAGTAAGAACCGTTGTTCATCTTTGGGCTTATCAGCAGCATCCCAGAAGACTTTGGCTAATTTTGTCTTCCAAGATCTTTTCTTGGTATTCCAAGACTCCTGCGTGCCGACATCACTGCTACTATCACCAACCTCATGGACCTCTTTAGTGTCGATGAATTGCTCTCCTTTCTCTATCTGCACACTCATAGGGTATTCTATCTAAAACAGACATTGTGATACTACATTTAAAGCTTTATACCTATTTGGTGACCCTACTGGGCCTCTGAAACTGTCCAGCATATACGCGTTCATGCTTGGCTTGTGATAATCCGATCTGTGCCGAGATAAGCATGTGAAGTCGCGCAATAAATTGATCAAAGAGGGTGCCATCTGGTGACATGAACGTGCACAAGACAGTGCTTGTCGACGGAAATGAAACATATCCCCGCTCAATGGCGTGACGTCCATGCATCATGTCACAACCGATAAGAATGCATCACCCTAGCCCACGGGTGTCGATAATTGTTCTGAAATAAACCGGTATAAATTGGATGAAAAATAAAGGAAAAGTTCAATTTGAGATCAATCAGCTCTAAAGAACTTGAATACATGTCGCCAACCATTACCTTGACAGGTGCAGTAGAAACATTGGCCATTGAGTCTGAGAAGAACAAACACATCGATGCGATCAAGTACCTCCCGGAAGCTACACGTCGAAGATACCAGCGCCACGGCATCGAACTGAGTAAAGGTTACCCAGAATGGCCTGCCAATCCACCGGTATACCTGGATGAGGCTTTGAAAATCCGGGGAACGCCATGGAAGCACGTTGAACGTGGGGTGGGAGCAGATCCGGAAAAGAAGGCCTTGTTCAGCGCTGCTAAGGAAGTGAGGAATCTCACTAGGTACATTGGCACCGAGATTGTTGGACTTCAATTAGCGGATTTGAACGAAAAGCAGTTGGATGAACTTGCTCTTCTCATTGCTGAGAGAGTGGTTGTTTTCTTTCGTGATCAGGATCTATCACCACAGAAGCAGCTGGCAATTGGAAAGTACTACGGCGAAGTGGAAGTTCATCCCAAGGTTCCGCATGTCCCTGGAATCGAAGGAACCACTGTTATCTGGCCCAAGCTTGCTAACTTAGAAACGAAGCAACACTTCGACTTCAAGCATCCGGCCGGCACTGCATTTTGGCACACCGATCTATCGCACGAGCTTCAGCCTGCAGCCATTACTCATTTACACAACGATCAGATCCCGGACGTTGGTGGTGATACGGTTTGGGTGAGCGGTTACGGAGCGTATGACAAGCTGTCGCGTCCCTTACAGGCATTTTTGGATGGCAAGAAGGCGGTGTATCAATCCGCGCATCCTTATGTGGACCGTGACGATCCTCTCAGTGGACCCAAATTCATTGAGCGCGAGCATTACTTGGTTCGCACCCATCCGGCCACTGGCTGGAAGGCCCTATGGGTGAACAAGAAATACACGAAGCGCATTGTAGGGTTGGAGCCTCACGAATCCGATGCTATTCTACAACTTTTATTTAAGATTTACGAAAGCAGCCTTGACCTGCAGGTTCGATTCAACTGGAAGCCGACCAAGCCAGGTCTTGGGGTCTCTGCTCTGTGGGACAACCGCATCTCGCAGCATTTCGCAGTTTGGGACTACGACCCTGCCAGTGATGCTGAAGCGATCGAGGATGCGTCAGTCGCTCGCCACGGCACCCGGGTGACCTCTCTTGGTGAAATACCCGAGTTTCGTCCCAACTCGAAGTCCCAGCGACAAGCACTGAATCTCCCGAACCCGTAAAAAGCGTGGAATAAGGTCCTATGAATGAGCGATGCTAAACGCATCTGTCAATTATTTCGAGCAGCAAACCAACAGTTTTTGTGAATTTATGTAGAGAAGTTACTCGTATATTTTGAATCACCCGGGGTGTCTACGGCGGCAATTAGTGTGGAAACCAGTCAGTGGTCTCGGTTCCATTTTCGGTTCTATTACCAGTTGTGGGAGGATCAACATTCCCAAACGCACGCAGGGTTAGGCCGGGCCCCCACGCGTCACCTACCCTTAGGACCTGCAAAGCCGAAAGCCAAGCCGAATACCACCGGACCCTACTTAGCACTGAACCCCAGCGGAGTTGCCGGTTTTGTCGCTTCCTATTGTAACTTGTCCCGTATTGACAGAAACTCGTAGTTGTGGATGAGTTTGTCCTCCATCGGCCCATTTCTATCCAAACGCGCGCCGCGTAAACAGACCTTCACCGTGCTGGTATGCGGCGCTTCCGGCACCGGCAAGTCGGCGTTCATCAACACGTTTGTGGGCCACAAAGTGCTGTTCGACTCGGACATGCAGCTGGAGACTGAAGACAGCGACAAGTCGCTGCACTTCCAGCCCACAACCGTAGAGCTAGAAGGCCAGCTCAGCGACGGCGCTCCCCTGGTGCTAACGATGATCGAGACAGAGAACTTTGGCCAGGCTTTGGACCATGAGAGCGACGTCGAAAGCGTTGCGCGGCTCATTGAGCACCGCTTTGACGAAGTGCTTGCCGAAGAGTCGCGTATCCGCCGCAACCCCCGGTTTAAGGACAGCCGTATCGACGCGTGCATCTACTTCATTGAGCCCACGGGCCATGGGCTACGGGAGATCGACATTCTCACCCTGCGGCGCCTGTGCAGCATTGTAAACGTGATTCCTGTGCTGGCCCGCGCCGACACGCTGACTCCGGCTGAAGTCACCACCAACAAGCGGCTGGTTACCGAAGATCTGCGATTCTATGATCTCGAGGTGTTCAATTTCCAGTATTCTGACGAGCCTGACAGCCACCATGAGGAAACGGAGCTGTACGCGGCCCTTCCCATGGCGGTGGCCTCCTCCTCGGAGTTCAGCGAGTCTGGGGAGTCCCTGTTTGTGCGCAAACTTGCCTACGGCCAGGTGAACATTCTAGAGTCGCAGCACTTGGAATTCAAAATGCTGCGCGAGGCCCTTATCGACGCGTTTTTGGTGGAACTAAAGGATCGCACCCACGACGTGCTCTATGAAACATTCCGCACCCACCGGCTTGATCCGGGCGCCCAGCACCGCGAGTCGATGCTTCTGCCTCAGCAGCTGGCGGAGCACGCTGCCAGGCTCAAGCAGGCGCAGATCGACAGGGAAACCAGTCTTCTCCGGGCGCAGGAACGCCGGGTCATTGCCGAGATCGAGGCCAAGCGGGCGCTCTTGGCGAAACGGGAACTCGAGCTCCGCCAGCTCGACCAGGAAATGGCTATGCGCCGCCCGCCTCCCGTGGACACAGTCAGCGCCAACTCCCGCAGCAGCGTTGGCCCCATGAGCAGCGGACCTTCGTCTGCCGGCGGCGCGTCATCTGCCGGTGCGCTTTCGTCTGCTGGCAGGCTTTCCTCAGCTGGCGGGCCATCCTCGGCTGGCGGACCTTTCTCGGCCGGTGCGCCTTCATCTGCTGGTGGTGCCTCGTTTTTCGGCGGGGCATCGGTTACCGCTGGGGTTCCTCCTACCGACAGGGTGGCCCCGCTCAATGCGGAACCTCGGGCACCTCTCAGCGCCGGATCCGTTGCGAACAGTGCCGTCAGCCGCACCACGGCGGGCATCAGCAGCCCGTCGGAGCCGTCTAGCGCTGCCACAACGCAGTTCCCGGCCGATACCCACTCAATTGCCCCCTCCACGGGTGCGGGCTCAGCCCACGCGAATCCCGATTCCAGCCACTTCAACCCTTCGGGCATGGACGCCGGCGGAAATGACCGCCCCGGCCACCTGCCGGCTACGACTGGTGATGCTGGACATGAAAGTGCCCATGAGTTTGCTGGCGCAGGCCTGGTGCACCCGTCACTGATCGACAATGACGCGTTCTTAGGTGAGACGGATCCTGGTGCGATGGAGCGGCGGATCCGCCAGTCACGGTCGAAGAAGGAGCTTCGCGAGGATGCCGATAAGCTGCACGCGGAACTCGGAGACCTGGAGGCGCAGCGAGTGGACATTCAGCGGCAGGTTGCGTCGCAAAAGACCCTCCAGGCCCAGTTGAACGGTACGGACTCGTCGAAGCAGCCGCTTTCCGCAACCCAGATGACTTCACAGCTGTCGACCTCGCGCATTTCTTCAGATTCGTTGAACATTTCGGGGCAGCAGAGTGAAGTGCCGCTGACCACCCCACCGCTAAACATCAAAACCGCCCAAACTTAGGGGTTCTGTATATACCCGACTATTTATCACCTTCATTACCGGTTACCATCATTCTCTCCTATCTAAATAGACAAAGTGTTTTATTTGATACCCGTCACCTGTGCTGAATTAGATTGGCATATTATTTTGAAGATATTGTGCGTTGCCATATGTCCTCTTTTATGTGTCTCCATTGTCAGATTCCATTAAAGAGTCTGTGAATCTTATATACATTCAATGTGCCGTTTCTTATGTACATTCCACATTCTTTCGTTTCATCATGTGGCTTAATTTTCCGTTTAGCACGGTATCAAAGGAGTATGCAGCTTACCATTTTGCCAGCACCGACAGCTCCTAGCGTCCATGCACCATTTGGGGATTTACCCTGGAGGAGTCCTTACCCTGAAAACAATGGCACCCCCCGATCAGGCTCTGGTCGATCTGGTCGAGCAGAAAAAAACCGAGCTCGAGCGTTCGCCGTTTCTGGCAGCTCTGTACCGGACGCTAAAGCCGTTCAAGCCGGAGGTCACCGAGATCCGGTTTCTGGCCGTTGGCAACTTCGGCAATGAGGATATGAATGCCGAGTACCAAACGGCGCTCGCCTTGCTCATGCAGGACCATTTCAACGCCGCCCAGACCACGGCTTGGGACCCCAACTTCAGAAAGCGGGATTTGCGCGTGCTCAGTGAGCTGGGCATCCGCGTCGTGCAGAAGGACCCGAAGCCCAGCCCGGGGGTGCTGTGGTTTGTGCCCCACGCCCCGTACTTTCTAGAGCCGGAGCTGTTGCGACGGGTGGGCACCAACATCTACATCGGCAATGACCTGACGCTTGCTGCTGACAGCACCATGCGCGACACCAAGGCGTGTGATCCTTATAAGCAGAAGGCCACTATTGTGCCGCTCAAGGTCAAGCCCAAGGATCCGTATCGGGAGGCTTTCAAAAACACGGCGATCCACCAGCTGCCACTCGAAAGCAGCGCAGACCTATCTACATAACAGGAAGGCACAGCACCGGGTCCAGTCGGCGCAGGCGGAGCTGATCGGCGTCCAGCAGACTCAGGGCACACAGCGCCAGCGCCGTGTGGTAAGGATCGGCGTGCGTGCCGGGAGTCTTCCAGAACCCTCCCAGCATGTCGTCGAACCCCGTGGTTGTCAAAAATGCCACCGTTTCCGCGCGGGATCGCGCGCTGGGCAGCGTGTCCAGGCAGTGCTGCGTGCCCAGGGCCCAGAACGAGTAGCACACATCGGCGGGCTTGTTGGGCCGCCCATTGTGCCCACCCGATGGGGTCTGCCGCTTGGCTACAAAAGCCGCGAGCAGGTCACGGTGGGGGATGGCACTGAGGCGGTCCTGCATGGCCAGCGATGCCACGGCACAGTAAGTGAGGCCCAGATGCGATTCTTCCTCGGGCGCGTCGCCCATACCACCTTCGTAGTTTTGGCAGTTGATGATGTAACGTAATGATGAGTCGATCCAGGACGGCGTTTCCCCATGGCTCCGGTCCATGTCGTTCAGCAGCCGATGGATGGCGTGGGCCGTGTACGTGTGACGAATGCTGGCTTCACCGCCGCCTGCGGTGGCCCGGAAAAGTCCGTTAGGGAGCTGGCACGTGGGGATGAACGCGCGGATGGCAGCCACCTCGTGCTGGGGTAACGGTGGCATGTCGAGCATACGGCGGATTCCCAAACAGAAATACGTTGAGGGAAGGTGCGCGGACGTGGCGCCGTCAGGCGCGCCGGCGTATGAATAAGAGCCCTTGTATCCGTTGCCGACCCACAGTCCGTCGACAAAGTCGGCGACTTCGCGGGGCACCGGGCAGCCCAGGATGGTCAGGCCCAAGCTGCCGAAAAAAACTAAGGATATGTGATTAGCGTCGTATTTTTCGTAGGCAGTGGGGATCATGGTCAGCGATCGCTGCAGAAATTTTGCTGTCTTTTCATTGCGAAAGACCATTGGCGGAGGCCACGGGGATCAGTGCGAGCCCGCTGGATGTGGGTGTTGATTAGATTAGCCTTGTTTTGTAGATGTAGGTTTTGGCGATGTTCCGCCGGTACGCGGGGTTGTGGATGGAGCCGGGCACTATATGGCGCGGTGGAGAGTATTGGTAGTAGTAAGTAAGAGGTGGGGTATGGACCGTCCGATGATGATGGTAGGGTGTGGTGGAACGTTGGTGCATCTAATCTAATGGTGGTGCCTCCCGTGTGGTGGGGGTACGTATAGTGGTGGTGTACAGTGTGTGGTGCGCGTACACTGGTGGAGCGTATAGGGGTTGTAAGCTTGAGGAGGTGTTGGTGGGGGGGTGAAGTGACGGTGAGTAGCGGTGGCGAGTTTAGGCGTAGTGGCAATGGCAGCGGCAGGGCAATGGTGGTGTTGGCTGTGACAGGTGTCGGGATGGTGCCCCCTGCTTTGGTGTAATGTGTGGTGGTAGTGGTAGTGGTGGTGGCTGGGATGGTGGGTGCCGATTGTGCCTGTGATCTCGTGTTCGCCAGCGGATGCAGTGGTGGTGCGATGACGCTGGCGATGAGGATGTGGCATGCGCACCCGGCCGTTCTCAACTGCCTCATTCAAGCGATTTTGGGGTTGCATGCCCCCTCAGGGCTGTCGCGGGTAAAAAGATCCAGGGCTAGGGTTGCAGCAACATTGGGAGAAACCGAACGGCCCCTGCCTTGTGCCAGTCGGAGGGTGTGAGGAAGGGGTTTAAAGCGTGATTGTACTTATGCAGCGCCGTTCCTAACTTCTGGTCCTAATTTGGAGAATTTACATTCCCGACTGGGTCCCCACTGACAACGACCAATCAAGGAACCATAGAACCAGCGTTCTATTCTGCGCAATCTTTGTTCCTTGATATCTCTTGGCGCATCCTCAAGCAGGTACCAGAGAGGCAGATTATCCCCAAAGGAGCGAGCTAGTATAGGAAGTAGCGCTCCGAACCCCCGAGTCCCCGAGTCAAGCCGAATCATCCGCCGCTGCGAAGCACTTTTTTGACCGTGTGAATTATGTCCGGAGCCCAGTACCCTCCCAGCGAGGTCATCGACTGGTCCATCTTCAGCCAGATCCTCATGATGGACGAGGACGAGACGGAGCGAGACTTCTCGAAGTCGATTGTGGCCAACTATTCCGAGCAGGCCGAGTCCACCTTCACCGACATGGATGCGGCTCTGGGAATCAACGACATTCCCAAACTGATGCGGCTGGGCCACTTTCTTAAGGGCTCCTCCGCCTCCTTGGGCCTAATCAAGGTCCAGAGCACGTGTGAGGAGATCCAGCACGTTGACACCTCCGAGGAACACCCCGCAGAACTCATTGCCAGGGTGCGCCAGGAGTATGCCGAGGCCCGATTGTGGTTGCTCCGCTTCTTCAGCCAGGAGCAGTGAGCACCCCCAGTGTATATGACCCAGCGATGAAACGTTTGTGACAAACGGGTGCGGTCTCCGCGCAGGCTGCCGGGACGTTTCTTGGCTGGCCCCCGTGGGGTGGCCCGCAACCTTCCGAGGATCAGCTGTCATCCCCCATAGATTCTACGCGACTAATGATCCAGCTCACTGCTCGCTAATACATACAGTACGACCTTAAGGGACTTCCGTTGCCAATTACGTATCAGCCACTGTTCCGAAGGAGTTCCCCACCGATTCCACACAAATGAGGATTTTTCCGAGAAAGGTATTCTTGGTAGGGTTCATCCTCAACGATTTCTTATATGAGTTATCCTTGATTTCTCCCATGAGTTCTACTCGACGAAATTAATCTAAGTGAAATAGTCTTAGTATTAATCATCCTGAATGAGTAATTTGCGATTAGCCATTCTCCAATTTACTCGATATGATAGCCTATAGGTTATCTTCGATGAGCTATCTTTTGACTTATTTTCAATACTTTATCCTACGACTTATTCTCAGTGCAGTTTGGTTTCGTGGGACTCTCCTGTGGGAGTGTTTTTATAGTCCTCGAACGGGCTATCTCCCATATGATCTGTTCTCAGTCTAGCGTACGCTTAGCAGTAGCTCTCTATAAGATTCCTATGAATCGTTTCTCCTCATAAATCTCCGAGCAATACTTTGCGTACCGCATGAACCTCATAAGATAAACTCGATCTAAGGCTAAATGTTGCTCCTTACCATAACCTTGCTTCTGAAGCACGCTTTAAGCAATGTGCATTTGTATATTTGTCGATAGAATCCCTCCATACGAACGAATCCCTACAAAATACTCTCCACATATTTGTCGTGCTTACAATATTCTTCAATTACGCTGTATGCATACTTCATATAGGAGGCAAGCCCCCAGAAACCCCACCAGAAAGAAACTCTGTTAGCTAAAGTTTCGCGCCACAGATACGCTCAGATCGCCCGCAACCGTGTAATCTGGATGAATAATGGCCATCAGCAATGCTCACAAAACTTTCATTTGCATAAGCCATCCTATGATTATCGAAAGATTTTCTGTTTATCCGGTTAGTAGATTTCTTCACTGAATGATTAATTGTACTAAGTATCATCCAAATGGGGCTGGAATCCGCCCAGCCATTTCCCTTCCACGCCGTCTGGCAGATATTGTTGGTTCACAGGACCGCGGTAGTTGGGGTTGTACTTGTAGTTATGGCCGTAACCGTGCTGTTCCATGAGTTTGGTGGGCGCGTTGCGCAAGTGCATAGGAACGGGCGCCCCGCTGATGGCCGGGTCGCTGCGGATCTGCTGGCGCAGACTTCCTAGAGCTTTATATACATCGACGCTTTTGGCGGCGCGCGCAAGCTTTACGGCGGCATGAGCCAGCATGACGTCGCACTCGGGCATGCCCACCTGCTGCACTGACGTGTGCACGGCCACCGTGAAGGGCAAACACGTGTCGTCGGCCAGCCCGACGTCCTCGCTGGCGATGCGCATCATGCGCCGGCTCACATACAGAGGGTCCTCGCCGCCCTCCAGCATGCGCGCCAGGTAGTACAGCGCCGCGTCGGCATCCGAGCCTCGCACGCTCTTATGAAAGGCGCTAATCAGGTCGTAGTGGTACTCGCCGCGCTGGTCGTACACCATCGAGTGCTTGAGCACCAGCCGGGGGTCAGCCCCGGTCGGCAGATGGCGCACCGTTTCCAGCATATTCAGGGCCTGCCGCGCGTCCCCCGTGGCCGAGGCCGCTTCCACCACCAGATCGACGATCGCCGGGGGAATCGCCGGCGCCGGGTCGGCGGCGTCATTATGGGGGACAACGTCATCGCGGAGGGCGGCATCCTCCCCGGGCACTTCCTCGGCAGAGCCGCGCACAGCCCGCTCCACAATGAGCCGCAGTTCGTCCTTGGCCAGGGGCTGCAGCACAAACACCCGCATGCGGCTTAGAAGGGCCCCACTCAGCTTGAAACTGGGGTTCTCGGTGGTGGCGCCGATCAACGTCACGTCACCGCGCTCGACGCCAGAGAGCAGCGAGTCCTGCTGGCTGCGGTTGAATCGGTGGATCTCATCCAAAAACAGAATTGTGCGCCGCTTGAGCAGCTGCCAGTCCTTACGGGCATCGCCCATAATTCGCTTCACATCCTGGGAGCCGGCGCTGGGCGCGCTCAGCTCCACAAATTTGGCCTGGGTTTTTCGTGCCAGCACGCGGGCCAAGCTGGTTTTGCCCACGCCACTGGGGCCCCACAGAACCATAGATGGCAGCACCGCCTCGGGCATGCGGAGAATTTCGGTAAAGATGCCGTGGGGGCCCATCAAATGGGACTGCCCCACATATTCAGTGGACGACTGCGGCCGCATTTGCTCGGCAAGCGGCGCGAGTCTCAGCTTTTTCGCGGCAGGCTGAGTTGATTTGGACTGAGCAGTTTGCGATGTCTGGGCCGGGCCACTGTCGAGCGCACGCTTGTGCGAGGGCGAGCTGGAGGTTGGTGGCGACAGAGGCTCGTGCGATTGAGACATGTGCGATTGAGACTCGCGCGAGCGTGGCTGAGACGCCGGGGAGCACTGGCTCGACGCATTAGAGCGCGACTGAGCATCTTGCGAGCGCGATTGAGACTCCAGCGGCCATGACTGGGACTCCTCCGACCGCGAGGACGGAGAATCTTTGACGGTTGCACCGCGCGGAGGGTTTCCGCCCATGGATTTCTCGGGAGTCGCCGGTTTACTGCCGGCTTCCTTCGTGAAAAAGGTCAATTGCTTACTTTTGGTGCGGAATTTGGGACATCCCTTATCTAAATGCAGATTAACCGTCGATTCCGAGGCGGCTTCATTGCATATTGGGCAGATTGCCATTGCACAGCCAGTGTGAACCTAGGCGACTCCAACACAGTGAGGAGATTGAAATACTCGATGGCGCGACGCGGCCAGGTTTAGGGGAACCTCAATATAGCTGCCTGCGCTTTCAGCATCGCTTGCAACGAAATGCCCCTATGACCACAGGCTCTCGGTAAGAGCAAGCAAGCCATGCATTTACGTTGAAATATTTACCGTGCGGTGACCTTCGGTTAATTTAACATAAATGTGCATGGAGTCGTATCTGATTACCCGTATCAAGGTGACCCATATGGTGGTCTGAGAATAGCGTAGATATATATAAAGGTCTTGTCCGTGCCAATTGGCCATGTGTGTACTCAAGAACTTCAGTTCAAGTGGCAAATAAACATTCTGACCCGTGCTGCTCAAGAGAATGAACAGTTGGTCTCCTCTGTGGTCATGTCCTCGAATCATGTTAGGTGCGGAGACGTGAGGGTAAGGCAGCGCCCCACTCAGCAGCTCGTGCATAAATCATAGACTTCGGCGTCATTAACGACACAAGGTTCGAAACTGATAGGCGCTGGCATCGCCTGAAATTGGGATGGAGCTAACTGTCTGGGCCCACGATCCCAGTGACCCCGAGGTCTATGTTGATCCCGCGCTGTTGAACGCCTCCGAGGGCGATGTGGCCGAGCTGTGGTTGCCCCACGTCAAGGCCCCGGAGACCCGGGGCGGCGAGACTCGCATGCGCCGCAGCAGCCACAGAGCCTCAATTGGATCGAAAGTAACCACTAGATCCAGCAGCACCCCCGAGAACGGCAAGGGCCAGCGCAAAAACATGTATTTCCACATCAAGAAGCCAAAAACAAGCGGCTCAACCTCTTTACCCACAATATCGGTGAGCTCAAAGGTGCTACAGACTCTAGGAATCCGACCGCGGTCTCAGGTCAAAGTCAAAGTCCTCGAGCCCCACCAACTGCGTAAAACAGAGCTGGATGTCGTAGAGATCCATTTTAAGGGCGTCTATTTGACCCGCAATGACCACTACCGCATCGCAAAGAGTCTTCACGGCCGTTGCGTACACAGCTGTCAGCGCATTAAGTATCTCAACGACTCCGTGCGCCTCACTGTGGAGACTCTGTTTCAGGGCGGCCACAAACGGTTCAGTGGCTTCATTGGTGAAGACACCCGCGTGGTTTTCCGCAGCGACAGTGCGCGTATCCTCATCTTTATTCACATGACTTCGGAGATGTGGAATTTCGATGAGACTGGTGATATCATGTTTCATCGGCTGGTGAATAGCTTCATTCCGGAAATGCTGCACAAATGGCACACCCAGGGCGACTCCCACCTGGTGTCCCTTGTGTTGTTCACCTCTGTGAGTGACAACGCCTTCGCGCGACTAAAGTCCAAGGAGAACGGGGGCAGACTCGGTGAGCCCGTTGTTGGGAACCTACGCTCTGGGATGCTGGAGAAGGAAACCCACCATTTTTACCGCGTGGTTGTTGATAGTACACCCATCTCGCGGTGGTCTGATATCATGAGCACTCTTCGCATCGAGTTCGAACGGTTTCCCAAGGAAGTACTGGAGGACCCTGACACTCACGAGATCCGGGGTTACTTTCTGCCCAGCTCGAAGTCCAACATCCTCGAGGCGTTGTCACTGGCTACCACTCTGCTCACCAGTAAATTCGTCGACCGTGATTTGTGCCGCACCGGCGTGCAGGCTATGATAGCCACGGCTGGCCAGGCGTGTTTTGACGTAGACCTCAGCGATTTATGGTATCTTTCGCGACGATTGCTGGGTGTGGAGATCGGCATCGAGCTAGTCTGTTTGGCAAGACCGCCCCTGCATGTCACGCCTCTGTTCCGAGCCCTTTTGACGAACGAAGGGGAGAACAATGGCGTAGAACCGTATCGGCTAGTGTTTGTGGTCCCCAAATGGATCAACATGTCTTTTTGGAGCTCACCGTATCGTTATCGCCAACAATGGATCCCTCGCTGCCGCATTTACGATTCTCAAATGGTGGGCCTAATCGAGAATGAAGCAAGAACGCTAGGCCTTAAGTCGTTTAGCTTCGAACCTAACGAGATCAATGGACAGTTTATGCGTCACTTTGATGCCAGTGTCTTCAAATCTGTAGAAATGATCGAGTCGCAAAAGCGCATAGAGCACACGGCAAAGACAGCCACTTCTTTGGAGCTCCGCCCTAAGACCACCAACCTGAAAGATCGCACCACGGCAATGGCTATAACCACGAAGGCAACAGCAACCCCAACTGTGGTGTCATTCTCGGGATCGGGGGTGCAATCGTCTGCGGAAACTCAGATATCCTCTTCCTCCATTTCGATCCCGTCTCCCAACCCGTCCTTGCGGGCTGCGCAATCATTCCTTTCTCTACGTGATAGTATTTTGTCTTCGGGCCCCCAGGTCTCTTCAGAGCTGCGAAATGATAACCAGAGCTTAGCTCCCAAAAGGTCCACCGTATCGGCAAAACATAGTCTAGGCGCTCTCCTAGGACCGAAAGCAAGGAATGGAATTAAAGGGAATGCGTTCAACTCTGATGATAGTCGCAGAGCCATCACGATAGATTCTCACCTTTTATCAGCGAATACAGTGAATGTTCCGAAGACTGGTCTTCGTGAGACCAATGGAAGCGACAGCGGCCACAACGACTTTGACGACATTGCTAGCTCGCCAGTTCCCAAGCTTGAGGCCCCGATATATATCAAAACGCCCGCACACGCCGATCGTAGAGACTCAAAATTGAGCAAGAACAGCATGAAGCGCTCACCTTCCCTTCGATGGAGCACCAGTACCAACTCTCCCTGGAATGGTCGAGCTTCCGTGTCACCCGAGCGAGAAAAGCTGATGTCGAGGTCACCAGTTTCGGGTGGCGCACAAATGTGCGACACAAGCCATCCAGAGCTAGATAACCCATCAATGTGGCGCGTTTTGCCAAACTCAGCAACCATTGATAATCCGTCACGGGTGGTGGCTTACGGCCGTTGGGCGAACGTATACCCCCCGAAGAAGCGAATCAACGGCGTTAGTTGGCACTCGCTGAAGTCACCAGCATCTCTACCTATCACCAGCGAGAGCTCCACTAGCTTATCAACCTTCAAAGAGCAGTATCAATTTCAGTTTTATGATGTTGCCGTTGACAGTGAGGAAATCTCGCTGCCAGACTTGCTCGATGAGATGATCGGTTTGCGACTCCAGATGGGCTTTCAGATTGTCGTTGGCCCGAATATTCGCGCTATTGAAGCATCGCTTCCACGGGGAAATCCCAACCGTGTGGTGGCCATCGTTCCTAGGGATGCCAAAGAATGTATCGGTGTACGTGTTTACATGACCCGAGTGGGCCTTATTCATCGGCTGGCTGTAGACGACGATCGGCTGATCAATGTCCGGTTGTACACATGGATACAGCGCAACTCTAAGCGGCTATCGTGCCCTCTTAACCAGGGCCGTCATGAAGACGTAAAAGTCAAGACAAAATATAGCGACCAATACCTGAACATCAACAAACGGTTTTTCGATCAAGGGGTAGAAAGACTGAACTGGTCCATGCTGGATCAACAGGTGAGCGGTGCTGACGATCCGTTGCTATATCCATCCAGTGCCAACACGCAAAACCTGGTGACAATCCGGTATGTGCTTATTCCCTCCAAGGGAAAGATTTCTACTGGACCTGATGATCTGACAGTGGAGGAAGGTCGTGTGGAAGGCATCACTAGAATGGTAAGAACTCTGCTTCGTCACCGTGAAGCAGGTTCCATTGACTCTGATTTTATCGTACATTATTACACAGGAAAGCTCTCTCAAGCAATTGGCGAGATTGTGTCAGAGTCCAGTAGTTCCTTAGAAGCAAACCGTCTGAATAAGTCTATTTCGCTTGAGGACCTGGCGGGGGAAATGCAGGGTGCAATGGGTATTACGTTCCGGGACCGGCGCTGGCATTGGAAACACTACAAACACGTGTTCACCGGCCACAATTTTGTGGTCTGGCTTATGAAAACTTTTGAAGATATCAATACTACAGAGGAGGCTGAAAGCTATGGCGCCGATCTCATGCGTCGTGGCCTGTTCAAGCATCCTGAAAACCGCCATCCTTTCTTGCACGGACATTACTTCTATGTGCTTTTGCCAGAGTATGACAAAAGCCATGGTTCTGAGACGTCCAGCGTCGACTATGGTGATGATAGTACGTCGTTGGAATTTTCTTCGGCGGGTAGCACTGCGCAGAATTCGGCCTCTAACAGCCGGAGTGGTACACCTATCCATGGTGAGTCAAGAACAAACAGTCCCAAGCCCGAGGGCGACGAACCTCGGGGCAACAACTACGATCACCCCCCCGTCACTAGTAGCATTCATAACAGTCCCAAAAATAGCGGTGCCAGACTAGGCTCACACGAAGCGTCGCGAGCCAAAGTCCATGTCTCGGAATCATTTGTGATAAATGTAGACCCTCGCAAGATTAGCGGACGTGTTGAGCGTGCCAAGGTTAGCATCGATCGTCTCCACAACCCAAAGAATGCTTTCCATATCGTTGTGGAGTGGCTTAGCGTGACTCCCCGGTTGGTGGACGATCTTTTTAGCGGCATAGGCCGCATGGTTTCCCAGTATGGATTACGGCTGGTGCAGGTTCCTGTTACTGATGTGTCGGGCTCGATCGAGGACTCGCCGTTCCGGTCAGCAATGATAATGGAACTTAACGTAGAAACCAAGAATGCTGCGGAGCTGCGGTGGTTCCGCCACTTCCTTCTTCAGCAGGCAGGCTACGTTCTAGATATCCACGACCGCGAGGACATCACCAATGATGAATATGAGGTCCTGTTCTTGTGGGGAAAGTTGCGTTCGGCAGCGCCGCAATATATCCACAGCAGCGGGTACGTACTCGTGCAGATGGCAGACGAGCGGCATCTGTATGTGACAGCAAATACCTTACACGTGTCTCGTGCGGTGTTGGCCGGGAACTTGACGAGTAGTGCCGATGGTGAGTCGGAGATTCTCATGGAGCAGTTGCGTACCCTGTGTGCGGACCGATCACGACTAGAGGCCATGCTCCGGGATGCCCGACGAGCCCGAAACCAGAAACATGGTGGCCTCCGGTTGGCACACAAATCGGTGAAGAGTGACGCCCCACCGTCCGCTCGTTAATCGGTAGCAGTATGTGTATTTATTTATTTGCAGGTTATTGTAATTTAATTGGCATACTATCGTGAGCATAGTGGTCTTGTGTAGTATACGCATGCGATTGCATTCAATTTCCACATTGTACTGCGTTTACTTGTCCCTTGATAAGCTGCACAATTCGTAAGGTGTTCGGATCCACTGTGCATGCTCTTGATCAGGTCGTTTTCAGTACACTGGGCGCTACGTCCGCAAATCCCATTTTCTTAATACAGACATGGCCCATTCCCACTGCGTTTTAACCCACCATAAGTAAACTACATATGCAGACTAATGTTATGTGTGGCATGTGCTCATCTAGGCCAATCGCTGGGCAACCTTAATAAGGTCAGCCAGCACACCCATGGCAGTCACGGCATCACCGGCGCCGGCGCCCTGAATGATAAGGGGCGACGGGTAGCGCTCGCTCTGGATGCTGAGCACATTGTCAGAGCCCTTCAGGGAGGCGAATGGGTGACTGGTGGGGTACTCCTCGATGCCGACCTTGACCTTGCGACTCGGCACGTCGATCTTGCCGACGAAGCGCAATACCTTACCGTTCTTGGCAGCGGCGTCCTTGCGGGCAGCAATGTCCTGGTCGAACTTGGGCAAACCGGCCAAGAACTCGTCGGCAGAGCCGGCGGACTCCAATGGCTTGGGGATCAAGCTCTCGACCTCGAAGCTGGTCGGCGATTCGATCTCGAGTCCGGCCAGCCTGCCAAGAATCGTCACCTTGCGGGCGACGTCCAGGCCATTAAGGTCCTCGCGAGGGTCCGGCTCGGTGTAGCCCTTGGCCTTGGCGACCTTAACGATCTCCGAGAAGTCCGGCGCGCCAGAGGAGCTGAACTCGTTGAAAATGTAGGACAAGGTGCCGCTGAGAATGCCCTCCACCGTCTTGATCTTGTCGCCGGTGGCCACAAGATCGTTGATGCTGCTGATGATGGGCAGACCGGCACCCACGGTGGCCTCGTGGTAGACCAGAGCCGGAGGTTGGGGCTGCTGGAGCTGCTTCCAGAGACCCAGTGAGCTGGAGAATGCCTTCTTGTTCGGGGTCACGATGGACACTCCACGGCTGGTGAACTCCGGGTAGGCCTGGGCAAGCTCCTCATTGGAGGTGTTGTCGATGAGGACGGCCGGCACGGGGGACTTGGCGAGGAAGGTTGCGATGTCAACGGGCGACAGGGCCCCTGCGTTGGCCTGGAAGTCACCGTTGGCCCCGGCCATTTGGCCAATGTTCAGGGGCTCGTAGGCTTGGGACACCAGGGCCTTGGAGGAGCGGGCCACCAGTACCAGAGCAATGCCGTAGCGGTCGGCCACCGACTCCAGCTGTCTCAGGAAGCATGAGCCCACCAAGCCAGTTCCCACCACACCGATGTTGATCTTAGCCATTATTGTTTACACGCAATTTGTTGGTTGTGGCAGAGACCCACCGGTAACGGCCTTGATCACCGGGGTCACCAAGCACGTGATGTGCTTATCCTGCTGCAGCGCTCCCCTACCACTGCTGGTGACATTTGTTTATATTTGTATAAATTTACTTGATTGCAAGAACACGCATCTCCCGGGCGGTTTGGGCGTGGCACTATTCAACAACCCCTCAATGCTCAAATATTTGAAGACCGTCCATCAATTGCGGGCGACGGCCGACTTGGTCGTCATCGGCAACCAGTCAGCCGACATGGATTCGTGCTGCACGGCCATCATGACGGCGTACCTGGCCACCACCGTGGACCAGCGGCCCAGCGTCCCGATGATTCAGATTCCTCGAGCAGAGATGAAACTCCGCAAAGACATCCAGTATGTATTTCGCCATCTCGGCATAGACGAGTCCTGGCTGTTGTTCCAGGACGAGCTGGCACTCACCGATTCCTCCCATCTGTTTGTCGTAGACCATAATGCACCCACTTCGCCCGGAAAGCCTGTGGCGGTGATCGACCACCATGCCATCGAGGATCCCTCGCTGGACCTCAGCCATTGCAGTCCTCTCAAAATCGTGAAGTCTGCAAGCTGCATGAGCGCCGTTATCAACTACTATGCTAATACAGACGGAGGGAAATTCGCCGAAGCTGCCAATGCCACTGAATCCGGCTCCTCCCTCAACGGCACGGTGGCTCGGCTGTTTCAGGCCGACCCCGTGCTTGCTCCGCTGGCTTTGGCCCCGATTGTGCAAGACAGCGCTAACATGACATCCAAAGTTGAGGAGGAGGACGTTCGAGCGGTTCAATTCCTCAATGCAGTGAACCCCACATTGGCTCTTTTCTCTCCGTTCGCTCAATTTGCCGCAATGAAGGCGGAAAAGAAGAACCTTGACGGGTTGACAGCCGTAGATTTGCTCCGCAAGGATTACAAGCAGTGGGGCGCGATTGGCATCAGCTCTCTGCCTAAGCTGTTCTCGAAACTCGCCAAAAAGGGGTTTGACATTCCTGCCGCCTTGGAATCCTACGGACAGAGCGCACATCTTGACATCATGATCGCCCTCGCCAACGGTACTTTCGGCCCCCAAGAAATATATGTGCGCCAGTTGGCGATCTGGGGACCGTCCGACTTTGATATCGCTCAACGCTGTCCCGACCTCCAGCTCGAACCGATGGACACAAGGGACCTGAGGGCAGATGGCAATGTTGTGCGGTTTTATAACCAGCGCAATACAAAAGCGTCCCGGAAACAGGTGGCCCCCGATGTCAAGCGCGCGTATGCCCAATACGCCGGAGCAGAGAGTGTTTAGTTATGGAGTCTATAGGTGTTTATGATGATCTCTTTTTTGGGAACCGCTGTATACTGGTCGTTAAATAATGCTAAGCTTCCACCCATTCATGGTTCGTAAACGGGAGGGCAGTCTGGTGTTTACGTCTAGCAGTGCCTTTTTCAGAGTTTCAGCGGCATGGCTGGGGATAGTGACCGCTTCTGCATCGGGCCGCTGGTCCAGCGCCAGGGGAAATTCTCTCAGATCGATAAATAATAACTTCAGACCGTTCCTGATTGGATCCATGCCGCCGATGGTGCATTCGACGTGGGCGTTGAGAACCCAGATGGCAAGCTCGTCATTGACGGTGATAGTGAACACAGCGTGAGCATCTACCAGTTCGCGCAGCATCGCACGGACAACCGTGCTCACTGGCTCGCCCAGGTCCCACTTCCATATCTTAATTGACTGGGCGGGGGCGCCACTACCGACTACGGTTGTGCCGCTTGGGCTCAAGTCGTTCTTGTGAACCAGGTAGTGAGTGTCAGAGTAGTATGCTAAGCCAGGCTTGGCATGGAACCCGTTGATCGCGAGGCCGTATAGGCCATGGTCATGCCGAGGTTTTGCTTGACTGTTTTCGGTGTGATCATGGTCTGGTTTATGACAATGCCAAACATCCATTAGTTCAGCCCAATGCTCGGAGGGCAATTGTTTCCACTTCACGGTGGTGGCGGTGGATACAAGAGCCTCACCATTACTACACAGAGGCGGTGTAAAGCGCGGACTTTGATCGGCGGCTGGGGTGCCGGCAGAAGCAGCCAAAGGGAGGCGCAGGCGGAAGCATTTGCTATTCACTTCACGTGTGATGGGCCGCACGCGATCAGGAAGGTTTACCAGAATGCCGGGGCCGAGTTCAGAACTATATAATTCCAATTGATCTATGCTATGAGTACCAAGCTTTCTGTCCTGTTCTAGCGGTCTCAGTGTCACCACTTTATCCACATCAGTTTCACCCTGCACGCTAATATGATTCAAGTTTCGTAAATGCTCCGCAAGGTATCGGAAATTCATAGTTGTGAGTGGTCCGGCAACTACCTTCAGCGTACACGAATTAACCACCGGACGACTGTGGGTGCACTGCTTGAGGTGATGCAAGGTAAGGGTTAAGTGCATACTCGAGTGAAGATTCGACCGGCTTTTAGTTGACCTCTATTTGGTTTGTCGCTACTTCCCTAAAGAATTTGTTTTTATATGTTTCACATGACGGGATTTTTTTAATACGAAAAGTAAAGTGGCTAATTTTCTCACTGAAATTGTGCTTTGCAGCGGGAAGTTTTTCATCTGGTGCTGAAATTTTTCCTATACTTCATATGGGTACACGGCCAAAAAGCGGATATCCGCTGTTAACAGCACATGGCGTCTGAGTTCAATAATTTTCGCATGATGCGGAGATTGCCACTCGTGTAATAGGCGAGATTTATCTCGATATTGCTCTTCTCTTCTTGTTCTTTGAATGCGGCCCACGGCGGAGTTTGGTTGTCATCAACACTCGCAGCATCCTTGTCATCAGAGGCCTTCAGACGCTTTCTCCCACGAGCTCTTCTGATGCTCACTGTTGTTTTTTTTCTCCGGGAAGCCAAACTACTCTCATACTCTTGGTAGATTCGGAAATACAGGTTCGGGCTGGTGCAGGCGAAATTCTGAGCAGCCAAGTTGTTGATGGCGTTTTGTATCACTGCAGCAGTATTACGTCTAGAATCCTCCGGATGTAGTCGCAAAATATGTCTTTTAGCAGCGTCGGTTCTGCTTAGTTGTATGCCGCATATGGGGCAGGACACATTGTCTCGATGTGATGTCGTCAAGTGATGTTTGAAATTTACTTCGCTTCTGAATCCTGAGCCGAATAACGGACAAGTAGGATGCGGACATCGTAGTGGTCCCTCCTCGAGTACTGTCAGAGGAGAATCTGCCTCTATTTTGATGGGTTCTCCATCTATTTGTCCAGTAGCTGGAGTGGCATTTGTCCAGGAAGGAGCAAATCCTGTAGTTGCCTCGTAAATGTCGGGATTTTTGATGGGACCCAAGCTCAAGAAAGCTAAGCTGGATCGCAGGTATTCTTCGGTGCTAGCCCATTTGCGAACGAATCTTCGGAAAACTGCAGGATTGATCAGCATCATGCTTAAGGGCGGCATAATGAACTTCGAACTGTCCCGATCGCAGTATCCTGACAAGCGACGAACACTCTCGCTACGTATAGGAAGTTTGATCTCAAACGCAAAAGCTGATGCTTCAGATTCGGTATTAGTTGGGGTCGGAATTTTTAGATAGCCATTGCTGATAGGTTTTCGCGTAAAGGGGGTCAAGCACTCGCCATGAAATTTGCCATGTAATTTATCCGCCGACGAAGCGGGTTGTGGTGCTATTTGATTTGATGGTTGGGAGGTTGGAGACGACGACCAATTCGCGGTAGCGTGCTGCGCATATTGTGACTCTTTAGTGTCAGAAGTCGGGGAGATCAAGAACTCTGATAGACTTTGGGACTCTGGAATCATGTTTGCACTCTCATAATTTACTGCGAGAGGTTGTGCAGTATCAAGTCTGGGTAAGTTTTGGTCGTCACTCTGCATCATAGGGAAGAAAACATCAGGGCCTTCAAAGTCACCAATATTGATGAATTCCGAGACGAGTTGATCTGAATGGTCAGTTTTGTCCTCAATGATGCTATCTGGCGTATGATGATTCGCAATAGACTGAGACATAGACGAATCACCGTTTCTCATATTCGCTGGTACAGCTGGTTTCAGATTTCTGTCTGACATATCATTAGTTTCCGGGCCCATATAGTGACTGAAACCATCATTTTTCGTTATAGCCATCCGATGTTGGTTAACCTCTGAAACGTGAGCTGGCATTTTCTGGGGACGATTTAAGGAGAGACCATTAGCACTTGTCGCAAAGTCACTTGACGGATTAGACATGAGAGAGAATGAAGTTTGCCAAGCCGACGTAACTGATTTTGCTTGTCCAGATGAGCAAGAGCTCGGCGGATTAATCTTCCTAATGTTTGGTTCATGTGTGGAGGTGACCCGTCCGTAAGAACCTACCAGTTCTTGTCCTGATCTCATCCGAGGCCCATGTAATGTATTTTGTGAGCCAGAAAGTGTTGATTGTGATTCTATGGTTGATATTTTGACTTCACCAGCACCATTTTCGTTCCGGCCATTGATAGGAACAGGCTGCATAGATCTAACACTCGTTGAGATGTCCGGCTTTCTAGACCAGCCATTCCCTACCACAATTTCTTTGGATTCATTTGCGTTCCAAACCGGATGCGCACTCATTGCAACTGCTTGGTCGTAAGTGATATTCGGCGCTTTCCAGCGGTCAACTGGTCGACGCCCCCTTCGAATGTGTGCCGATTTCGAAACTGCCTGTGCGTTCTGTTGAGGCTTCTCAAGGATCAATGGATATTCCTTCTCCATTGATTTGCTATCGTCGTCTGGCATTGACGTTTGACTTGTTTGGGTAGTAGACTGCTCAGTACAATTGCGTCCATTGTTGGTGTTGGTGCTACCTTGTGCAAGGGTTGTTTCCGCTGGCGCAGAGAAATCGAAAAGATCAAGCAGCTCTGAGTTCGCGGATATGTCAGGAAGTGACTCAAGAGGGACGACGTCATTGAATGATCCGGGGAATGTACTCAAATCTAAGTTTGCAGTGAGAATTCCAGGCACCGTATTCTCTTGGAAACCTAAAGGGTTGTCGACATTCATGTTCGACGTCGGGATACTGGATCCACTGAGTGCAAACCCCATGTCCTGTGAGAATTCAGGGGTGTTTGGAAATTCCACTGAGAGGTTCTGATTGGTGGCGGAAGACTGTGGATGATTGCCAGTCAAAAGTTGAGACATTGTCGACTGGTCATAGGGCATTCCCACTGATTCCTGCGCCATACCTAACACATTTTGAGGATATTGGAAGCATGAATGTGACATATTCACCTGGTCATTGTGGCCCGAACCCACCGACATGGTATGCAAGTCGTTCAATTGAGATGTCGGGGGGTTCTGTGAGATGTTCCAAAGAAACTGTCCATTTTGCATCGACTGACCGGTATCGTCTGACTGATGGGGTGAGAGGTTGTGTGACTGCCGGGCATGCTCTGCTCTAGAGAGGGTATTTAGCCGCTGATTGGGTTCCTGTCTATTAGGAGCGACGACAGATATTTCGGAGTGTCTATCCGAAATTGGCGTGGATATACCTGGCTGAGATGGCTGAAGTGTCTCGTCTTCTACTGGTGTGAGCTGCGCACCTTTCTTTGACCAGTCGTCCTGACCTGCGACGGCGGCTGTATTCACATGGAGACTGATGTGTCGTTTTTTAGATAACGATGTCTTCCTGAATGCGGATTGCGAGTGTCTTTTAGTAATGCTGTTTGCAAAGGGATTTACGGGCCCCATGAGGGAATCCCCAGTTCTTGGGGTAATGGCATACGGTAAACGGCTTTCTGAGCTATGCACCGAATGTGTTCCTGAGTTGACAGAAAAGGTGCTATCAAGAGGTGACTTGATTCCCGCGAAATTCGACATGAAACTCTCAGGGTTGGTCGGCTGGTCGGGAAAGTAGCCAATTTGTCGATTGAAGAACCCGCTTCCGTCCAACGGGAGGCTCATACTCCCAGTCAAGTTTGTGAAGTGCTCAAGTAGATATTCTAGGCGCAATGTGCTGTTAAGAGACTAGTGCCGAGTAATCGCCATCACCATTGCTACAGTCGGTTCGGCTGATTAACCTAATCCTTTCCGCATTTGAGGTATCCCGAGTACCGCCGTAGTGCATCTGTAACCCTCGCCCTATAAACACATCCAGATTGTAACATTTAGATTGTTCCGCCGTATCCAAATCATCCTTTGCATCCAGGGTGATGATCAACAAGGTGGTCATTCTGCCAACGAGTCATTTGACAGAAGTCAAAGCCCAAAAAAGTATCACCGTGCCTCAGCCCAGCGGTGGACTGATGTCAAGAGAGACCACAATATTGCCATATTGGGAACCGAGAGTGTAAACCCTGGACCACATAAGCTGGGGGAAACAGCTTACTCCTAGCCCTGCAGATGCATCGACTTCTAGGGGTACAACCTTCCTTATCGTATAAGATGCGAAAAACACAGACCATACATGGTCTCTAAAGGTTTTAGTGATGACGATTGATGCGGATTTGAGTATACGTAGAAGTATTAATTATAAAGCCAACTACCATAGTGGCCCATTTTGCGATATTTCATGCAGTGATTTGATAAGAAAATTCGCACAGCATGAGATTCCCGCAATCGTTCTCAAATGATTAAAAATCACAAAGATGCGCACCCCAAGTATTTCAACCAATCCCGGTTAACCTGGTGCTTCAAATGGGTAAGATCGGGGATATGCAAGGATATTTGTCCCTTGATACGCTTATTTGTCCCTACTTATTGCAACCGGATGAGATGCGTAATACATGTGCGACCTCTTCATCATTCATCAATCGCTAGACACGACTTTTGCAAAACCAGCGGTAGAAAAGATCAGCCTCACCGTCCCTATTATTCAAAGCACTTGTCACCTTTTTGAAGATACGAGAGGATTTCCAGATCCGATTGAGTGACTTTGGGTCGTAAGTCTTGTGGTACCCATATCTCTCTTACTGGTAAGGCGCCATGCTGCCATAATCGCGGGGTATCTACATGGTTATGCGGTACCTAACCTAAAAACATGTCGAAAAAAATTACAGGCCCTTGCCACCGTTGTATCCAACTGCAGAATGCACCTCTGCCCGTTGCCATGATGTACTCCGCTTCCAGACGAGCATCACGTACCAAATTTTTGGAGTTTCACCGCCTTGTTGAAATAGATTACTTCGGGGAATTTGTTTATTAAATATTCAAAACTAGATCGCCAACATACGCGATTTCCTACGATATGTCCGCTAAAGTATATATACAGCAGGTAGCAGGCGTTGAAACGACTTAAACATCTTAAACATTGGCCACGATGTCGCATTAGACGGACTCCATGTAGAGAACCGATTGCATTTAGTAAATAAATTTCATTGTGACTATAGGCTATACACAAGTTTCTACGATGGCACTGTCTATGGGCACCCATACTGTCCATAAACCTCATGTGTTCAGAAGCCTCGGATTACTAAGTATGTAGATGGATCACTACTTTGAATGAGATGACAGAGCACCACCCCACCTCAATCTCACGCACGGCTTTACGACGCCATGAGAATTTAGAGCGACATATCGCCTATTGCCCCTTACCCATTGTCAGTCAACGCGTATCGGTGATGCCATTTTCGGCGATTAATACGTATGAGCAAGAGTTGAAACAACGCAATGTGCGTCATACGTTGGAGCTTCAACTGGAGCAGGCTATGGCAGTTTACCATTCTGCTTTAGAGTCGCAAAGCTCAAACGACTTCGCCGCCGCTTTCAACGATTATCGGAAATTGTTCGAGTTTGACGTGTTACAACCCCAGAAGTTGGCCAATATAAGTGATGGCGGAAGAGACCCCGGCTCAACAAGCACCTCCAAATCCACTTCCAGACCTGCAGCTTCCGTCACGAAGGAACAACTTGGCCCAGCAATTCGGCTTCGTGCGATGGCGCTGAAAAACTTCGCGCTCATGATGTTACACCAGGAAAATTTGTCAATAGAGTCTGCAAATGAGGCATTGAGCTATCTAGGAGAATCTTTGGATCTGATTGGGACTGATGACCCCGAGAAGCTTGTGTTGCCATCTATGGTTCAAGTTTACTGGGCTCTTGGATTTACGCATATGGCCCGACGGGCCTTGGAAATTCTGGTACAAAATGAGGACAGCAGTGCCATACAGCCGCTACGTGTCTGGACTGAAAATAGAACCAATGCGCGGCGTCTATTGGGGCCGCGAACCATTGAATATCTGGAGAGTCTGGACTACATGACACAGCCACAACATTCGGAACCAGTTCCAAAGTTTCTGAGGAAGTTCACAAACCTTCGCAACCTCAGTTCGAAGCAAATGCCACTGGCGGATGTGTTGGAGTCCGAGAGCACCGCCGTTGTGTCATTGGCTGCCAAATCCTGGGAAAGTTTAATCGTGGCCATCAACGATGTGCTCAACTCCGCCAGTAAGAGATCGAAACGCAAAGGCATACGAGACACGTACGCGTGGTCTCACAAAGATATATGGAATGTTGAGCTGCAAGGAATATTGTTTAACCGGTCGGGAACAGCTGAGCCAATGAACGCTTCTATGGTAGCTTCAACCACTTCAGTAGATGAGACGCTGGCGCCAGTAGCAGACCGGGATAACAAGTTTTCCACACCTCCTCAAAGTCCGCAGTTGGAACAATCAAGCACTCCGCGCACACCTGGGCAGGATAAGTCCACTGATCTCGAGCGTCAAGCTTCCACTAACGCGAGAAAACGGCGACGTTCGGTGGCCGATGAAGTCGAAACGGAAGAGCGTGAAGATGTTATATCCGTAATGAAAGCTGTTCGTGACTCAAATGAAACGAATCAAGGCGGACAAATTGAAGAGGAAGATGTAGATGCTGAGGAGGAAGAAAGTCGCAAAAAGGAAACTTATGAGGAAGATGGAGAAGATGCTGATGCCAACAACGAAAGCTGCCTCGATGCTACGGAAGAACAGGAGCATGATGATCTCGTGACTTCGGCAGAGCTGATAGAACCACCTGGAACGCCTTTGCTGTCCCATACCACCAAGCCTGACGTCCCGGCTTCGCCGGTAGTAGCATCTCCTGTCAAGAGAAGACGTACTGACAGAGTGAAGCGGTCTAATCTTGCTCTTCCAGCGGATTTCGGCGTCACTGATGCTCATTTTGCCTCACAGTTGAATGCATACTCTGCTTTGGCGAACAACAACGGCTATTCGCATAGCATCTTCTACTCGCCCGCCCATCTTTTTATGGAATCCCATCAAGAACCTTCTCCTGAGCTAGCGGGCGCAGCTGAGCTCCGCGACCTACTCACTGCTTGGGATTCCCGTGAGTCCAAACAGCTCCTGATGGAAGCTGCCAGCGCCCGGCCCCAAAAGGGCGGCATCATGACTACTCTTCGAAAAGGTAATGTTGCCAGCTCGGGTGCATCTTCTGTCAATGACGGAAATGATGAAGAGGAAACCGAGGACCCTCTGGAAGAGTCAAATCATGTTGATACCTTTGTTAGCTCGCATGAACACCTCCACATTCAGAAAGTAAGGTGGTCCTTGGCAAACAATCTGCTCGCACATCTCAGCGTTGGTGGTCATAGCCGGAGATTTGCCAACATGGTGTTCCGCTACGTTGATGCTTTAGAGAACATCATCTATTCTAGGCGAAACTTTTTGCCTGGAGCGCTGCGCACTGCGATGTATGGCCTTTATGCGGACCAGTGGATCCAAAAACGAAGCACAGAGGAGGAGATAAAACTGTATAGATGGAAATTGATCTCCTCGCAGTCACCGTCTTTACCCCATGCTTGGATTACGGCATTTGTTGATCAGGAGAAAGAGAATGCCAGTCCAGAGTCTTCCATTGCCCAATTCCAGGACATCCTTGACAAAATGAGCGAGAGTGATGAGAACCCAGAGCTGTTTTCCCATCTAAAAGAGATACCAGAACTCACAATTGCCAACGCCCAGATGCAAATTTCAAAGTTTAAAGCGGCTTCGGCGTTTGAGAGTGTATTGGCTCCGGCTGCCTCAGATCAGTCGTCCCTCAGCGATGGCGCGGAGGGCAAAAGTCACACATCCAACGACGAAGACATTGAGCTCCTCGAAGCTATGCTAATGCCCGAGAGTCATCAAAAACCCGACACAACATCTGATTCGGAATTCGAAGCAATCCAAAACTTCCTTAGTTACGCGCAACCCCAATTCAAAATGGGACTGTGGTACCTTTTACTTGAAAAGTATGAGGCTGGAGGAAGTGTCACTAATAGTTTGACGGGTTTGACAAAAATCTTTATGGAAGCGCAGGCCGCTTTTACCAAGGGTGAACCACTCCTCTCCACACTAAGTGTCTCGCATGATGTAGGGAAAAGATTGGTTGGACTGTTGCAACGCAGTCCTGACCTCCTAATGGAAGAATTAAAAGTGGATCAGGCACAGCCGATTCTTGAAGAAATTATGAAGCTTTTGCAGACGTTGCATCTCTTTCTCATTTATGACGAAGCGGTCAATTCGAATTTGATGCAAAAGCCTGTCACACCCTCATGGGTTCAGGCTTCCAATAAGTTACGAGAACTAGTCGTTATTTGGTGGACACTATTCTACCGCTTTTGGCAGCGGTGTGTAGATCCTAAGGTTTTGGAAAAACCTGATACAGCTAATGACATTCTGTCAGTCATACACGAGAGGTTGGGCCACCTAGGCTACTGTGGTTTAGCTGATGGTTGCTTGCTCACATTACATATTTCCGAAATCAGTAAGATGGATTGGGATGGCAGTGCTCTAGATATGTGCCAGTGTCTCAAGTGCAAGTTCGGACTTAACCTCACTCTGTATGGTGATATTGCTAACCATCACACTATTCTCACGCCCCTGGAGTTAGAGGAGGCACAGCTTGTCTTACCCTTTGTGATGCGAATGATTTTGAGACATCGAAGTTACAACCAAATTGTTATGCGCATGGACATCCGCAATGTAATTGATGAATTTGCGAGAGTTTTGAATGTTAAGGATACACCTCAACATCAGGCTCGAGTGGACCTCGTCAACGGCTTCTTGTCGCAAGACTTCACGCCAGAGATTTTACAGAAGGCGTGGTATGGCTCCAGAGCCAACAAGCTAGGATTTCCTGAGGGCGAGGATTGTCAGGCTATTTGGACGACGCAAGCTCACGTTGTGTTGACACAGTACAGGATGAGGAGAAGACAGTCATATGGCGCCCTCTCCGTCAAAACCGAAAGCCTTCTGGCAGCGATTTCCCTATTTATTGACGATATCGCGGCGAAACCGGCGCGGTTTGAATCATGGGTCGGTTTATCCAATGCGTATCTGTATCTCACCGAAGATTGCTTGACCTTTGGCGATGACACCGCTGTCCCTAATAAACCTGAGAAGTATTGTCGACAAGCTCTTTTGGCTGCGAGTCAGGCAGTTGCGCTTCTAGTTGGACAGAAACAGGGAACCGACAAGATCGAAATTGCCCAAAAGGAAATAGAACATGCATTGAGCTCCACGATTTGGTCTTTGTTTGGTCATTTACTCTTCTTGGCAGTTATGCCTCCACTTGTGGGAGCACCTTTCAGCTCGGTGGAAAGACCATTACGGCCTCTTCTGGTCCAATTGACAGAGCCGACCACCCACCGCCTCGGCACTACAAAACCGCATATAATCGGTGACAAATCGGCACTAAATCTCGCAGTAAAATGTCTTTCTCAGCCAGCTGATGCCCAACAAGACTGGATAAATGCCATGTACCAGACCCAGGCTGCTCTGAAATTGGATTTACCGGCGGAATACGCCATTGGCTTCGCAAAGCGTGCCTGCGACTTGTGCACTACTTCAGCTCGTGATCCGGAGGTGGAATATCTTAACGTCGTCTGGATTTACCATCGAAACAAGACGCTTCCAGATGACAAGGCAAGGGCAGCGCTAATGTATCTCGCCGCGAAGCGCAAAAATGTTACCGTGGATGAGAATACTGACATACTCCAGTTCATCAAAGACCGATTACTGAAACTCGCTAGTAGCGATAAGTGGTTGCACAGACCTCGGTATCTCCTGTCACAAATTCAATTATTGGAATATAATGACAGTGTCGCTGCCCAAGAAGAGCTCATGCACTTGTTTACGCTGAAGTCCCCAACCAAACCTTTGGTCATCTGGAACACAGAACATAACCTACCAGGCGAGCACCGTGTTGCTATGACGCACTATGTGCGGTTGTTGGGCGACCTCATGTTCACTAATCAGGACAGTAAGGGCCTGCTGCTACTTGTACGACGTTTCCGTCGCGCCGGCCTAGAGATGTGGAACCACTCTCAAACTTGCGATTATATTCATGGCAAGGCCTGCGAGCTTGTCCGACAGAAAATCGATCTGGATCAGAATAAAGCGAAATATGGTGAGTCACTCATTAGCGCGATCAGCAATGATGAAAATATAGAGTTTTCACTCGCCGTCAAAGCCATGTCAGATCCTGCGACTTCAGGATTCCAGGACACGAACCCATGGGTCCAGGTATTGTTTTATGTCCTTGAGTTGCGGAAAAATCATACTGGGTTGACCGCGCTAGCTGTGGCAGATGAATTGGTCATATCCATTTTCCTCACCATTTTCAAGAAATATGCGGAGGCTCATCCTGAAAAGGTTCGGTTTTCGTCGCATTCTACTAATCAGACGGTGGCGTCCGGCAGTGCCGATGGATCCTCAGCAGCACCCGACCATAGAACAGGCATTCCATCCGATGCCAGTGCAGTGGCCAGTGCAACCAAGAAGGAAAAGCCTCGGCATAAGAAAATCATGCGCAGAGACGTCGTTGTGGCCTCCCAGCAGTTCCTGCGCCAGTTCCAGGCGTCATTTGCCAAAGTTGACAATGCAAGCATTCCCGAGGCCATAACCAAGATTGAATCTGCATAGAGTTTTTATTTATTGTTGCTATTATTATTACTAGGAATATTACTTAGTCTGAACCTTCCCCAAATCTTATAATCACTAATAGAATCACGATTTTCACTATCTTGTATCCCAAATTAGGTAGTTCATTAACACGAGCTGAGGCAACTAAGAGTAAGCAGGAATACAAGCTTAGATGATGTACAGATGATCTGATGTGGAGTGGCTGACCGTATCCTCACTCATTTCTCCCCTCCTCCCACAGTTGAAGTGCGCACTGCTTGGGACTCACGCGTTCTCTGGAAAAGGTGATCATGTCTGCTATTTTCAATTTCCAGTCGCTCCTGCTGGTAATTCTTCTGCTTATTTGCACGGCTACTTACTTCCGGGCCATGGCGCCGCGACTGGTAGACCGCAGTAAAACCGGGTTTTCGGGCATACCCTGGAAGGCAGCAAGGATAGGCGAGAGGCTAAGCCCGTACGTGTCTATATGTTGTGTCATTATGGCTGTGCGGGCTCTAGTTTAAACGGCTAGCAGAGCATGCCGTGACTGTTCATTGCAGTATTTAATCATCGATTGCGGCGGCCGATCTGCTGACACCCCACTTCTCGCGATCGCGGCCGTCTTTTATGTAGTTTACATTTTCGGGCAACAGCTGTTGGCCCACACTATTTTTCATGCCTTGCTCTTTCAGATCCTGATCGGTGTCGCGCTGTGCTTTGGACTTGAGCTCGTCAGCAGTCATCCGGGCAAATACTACTGGGCTCAGCTCCCCCAACAGCAGCTGGGCACGGAAGGCTGCTTTGTCGTTCTTTAGGCTGGTATAGAGCCGTCTAAATGTGGTTTTATACTCACCAGATGGCGCTCGGTGGTCCTTGTGCAATTTGGATTCTATTTGGGTCGCCAAGTTGATCGGCTGCTGGGTCGGAGTTTGAGTAGCGGTTTCTTCACTCAGCGGCTTCTCTAGCAGCTCAATTAACCGCTGTTTCGTAGCCTCTCGCAACTCTGAAACATCAATTGTGGAGGCATTTACTCTTGAGGCGGCTAGAGCCTTCTTCTTTCGTTGCAGTGCCTGCCTAGTTGCTGCATTCATGTTATATATATTATCTGCACCAGAGAGATTCTACAGCGGGTGCCCTTAAAAGTTATTTGGGTTCAGGGTTATGTACGCCAAGGAGCATCTGAGGAGTCACAACCGTATAATACACACCCATATATACAAATATATGCATAGATCATTTGATTTGGCGAATGCAACCAAAACAAAACTATAAATAATAAATCAATCTAGCCCTTAATGACATAGTCTATGTCGACCGTGTCACTCATGATGGACATTATCTGATTGGCAGCCACTGTGATTTTCTTGGGTCTTTGGACGCGTTCCAGAGACACGATTTTTCCGCCTTCCTGCAGAATGACAAACCAAGATTCTCTCTGAGGACGATGAAACATTGGCGCCGGGACAGGGTGATCGGATGGTCTGAAAATTGCTGTTGGTCCATCGATATCCACCCTCGGTAAAGCTTTGACCGCCTTAGCGAATGCGTCCTTGAGGCGGTTGGGAACCCCCAGTTTCGTAGCATCATCAGGCTTTATATCCTGCAGTTTCATTTTGTTCAATTTGCTGCTACTTTTTACTCCAGGAAGGTTCGGGATCATTGACTCGCCAACCCTCACTGCTTGTTTGACCGCTCTCAATGTCTTGATAGTGACCACTACCAAGTCAAACAGTCCAGCATACCCAGCCGTATCAATTAAGGCCTGGAAAATACGCAATGATTGATCAAGTACTGTAACGGTATCTGGGATGTAGTCCTCAACCGGCAATTCAATACGAGACATACGCCCCTGAATGAGAAGGTACGCCTTTACATGCGGATCCACCATCCGTATACCGAGTTCTTCTCCCGCAAATTCAACCCTTTTAGAGATACCAGTATTGAGGATATCCTCATTGTGGCGAATAGCGAGGTCATCATACTCCGACGATAGAGCAATACACTGCAACACCTCTTTGGGACCACGGGCCTCGAAAATACGACTTAGAAAGGTGCGCATCGTCATATGTCGGATATAGTAGAACGATGCAATGCCCAAATACGGAGTAGGACTCAGGGTAGCTTCTGTGGACGTAGGAAACAGACACTGTGATTCGTAGAGTTCATTGAAAGCAGTTCGGACACGTTCAACAAGCCACCTATTTCCCTTGATTTCATCTTCTTCTGTGATCTGATGCATACCTTCCGCATCATATCTCGACCCGGTGTTCTGGGACTCATCTTCATCCACGTCAGAATCGCTTGTATCATATTCCTCATCATCTTTTTTGCCCGCAGATTCTGTCTCATCCGGTTCAGTGTAGTATGATGGGTTCGAGTGAACACGACGGTAGAGGAAAGTGTGAGAGACAAAATCTAACGCATCACTGATAGACTTTACCCTGCCTGCAGCTATTTCAGCGCCCAAATGGTTTTCAAGGACCTGAGGTTTGTGCAGCGATGACTCTACTGGGAATCCTAGATTCAGGAAGTACTTGTAGTACTGTTTGGTGCGCTGCTTAGTGAAAATCGTAGCGACACCAGAAGTATCATAGGCTGGTCGCCCTGCGCGACCCATCATTTGCAGAACATCTGTCAGATCCATATCGCGATACTTGTCAATTTTGGCATCGAAGAATTGTGTACCCTTGACTATCACAAGATACGCTGGCAGATTAACACCCCAAGCCAAAGTAGATGTGGCTATGAGAACCTGAACTTTACCAGTTGCGTACAGTTCGTGGCTGATCTGGCGATCACTGAGTTCCAAGCCGGCGTGGTGAATTGCAATTCCATATTGCAGCGTGTGTTTCAATGTATCATCCTTGACCTTAGCCAGGATTCCCTCGAGTTCTGTTTCAGGTATTTTGAGCCACCGCTTCACCTCCTGCTGGTCGTCCCCAGCTTGGAGACTGATGAGATCTACGGCCGTAAGTCTTGTCTGACGTCGACTCGCAACAAAAACAATCACGGGCTTTTCAGGCGAATGCCGTTTTATTGACAGGTACACTGGTTTATTCATACTCTTCATAAGTGGGCAGAAGCCACCTTGCACATCGGGGAATCCGTCGATATACATTTCTAGGGGAACAGGCCGCACAGAACTAGGGAAATTGAATACCCCACCATTAGTCTTCACCCCTAGCCAGCTAGCAAGGTCACCTGCATTGGCGACTGCAGTAGACATACCAAGGAGTCGAGCCTTCTTGTCACTATCTCTTCGGTTCATACGACTCACTATAACCTCAAGAATAGCACCGCGGTCGCTGGCCAGTAAATGAACCTCATCCATGATAACTAAGGAAACATCACGAGTGGCCCACTCAAAATTACGCGAGACACCATCAAACTTTTCTGGAGTCGTAATAATAAGACTAGCTCCCCTCACCTCCTCTTGAGTAGGTTGAGTATCACCAGTCATCTCCACTAGCTTAGGAGTCTTCTTCCCCGGAAGAAATGGAATCTTGGTAATCCCAGATTTCCAGTCCCCCACACGCTCTCTCACCAACGCTTTCATAGGTGCGATATATACGACCTTAGAGTTTGGTCGGTCGCGCAGCGCAGCCCAGATCGCTACCTCACAAGCAACCGTTTTACCCGATCCAGTAGGGCTTCCAAGCAGAACATTATCCTTTCCATAGTATAACGAATGGAAAACCATTGTTTGCATAGGATTGAAGTGCTGGAACTTACGTGAGTAATGCTTCTCAAGCTCTGGGTTTCTCCATGCATGTACGCTGAGGGGCCTCAATTTTAATAAATTGGTTCGGATACTAACCGTAGTTGGTAGCTTGAGACGCGAAAAATCAAGAGAAGCCATGGTCTCTGCACCTAAGAAGGAGTCACTGACAATTTGAACAATAACAGAAGATCCATTTGTGGTATACGGGACGGGAAACTCGAACTTCTGGATATCTCGTGCCGTTTGCGATGTGATCATCAGCTTCTCCGTATGCAAAAGCTGATCCTGGCTGTGTACAAACAACCAAAAATGCAACACTGGCCCATGAACGTGGTAGTCAAATCTGAACGGCTGCAGCAGCTGAGCTTCAATATGAACTTGCACCACACGTGATGTGATAGGTCTCGCTTCAGCCAAGAGAATGGTAGGCAGAGGGAACTTGTTAACGAATCCCATGATACGAGGGCCCCATCCCTGATTGTGCACAAGATCACCTATCTCTTTCGCCGAATATTGCTTAAGGTCCTCGATTTTCAGCCTGGAACTAGTAAGCTTTCGTTCTACGGTAGCTGGTGGGATGCTTTCCGCAATCTGTAACAAAGGATGCTGAGCGTTCGGCCAAGTTCGGCGAGTTAGGGAACGGTCTAAAAGTAAGGCCGCGTAGGCGGCTTCTGACCATCCACGGCTGATACAGAGAAGGAAGAACGCGCGGATAATTCGGGCTGAGTTCTGAGCAACATATGCCATGTCACTGTTGAGGGCAGTATCCTGAATGCTAATCTGAGAAATCCAGGCTTGCAAAAGCACTGATGTTTTACCGTGAGGGCTCGACAGATCAGTATCAAAGGGCACTTCGGCCAACACCTTGTCAAGCTCACTGACTTCTTCCGTTCGAATTTTCAACCCAGAAAAGTCTTCACCTTTACTCAATAAATTCACAAACTGCTGCTCTGTCGCCGTGGGCCCCATTATCTCATTAAATTGTTCCACCGTAGACCTCAACAGATAGTATTCAGATGCAATGCGGCCGATGTCTTTTGCAATGAGTGACTCTCCTGGATCATTTTCGTCAAGCACAATCATTTGTGTGTCTCTGAGTAGCTTGGCAGCATGCAGCACCATTTTTCGGCGCTCTATCAGCAGTTGCGGATCGTCTTCCAGATCACGGGGTAACAGACCATATGTCTGAGGTGACTTCCGCATGCGTACAAACATATAGGTATACCCCAGCCAACGGATAGCTTCTGCCACAGTTGACACTGATCCGAGAGCAACTTCTGCGTTCAAATGTTCGGGTAGCTTACCAGCAAATTTGGATTCAATGGGATACTGATTGGTAATTGCGTCCAGGTAGTGATCAAGCTTATCAACTCCTGTACATAGCACGCCGGTACCGGTCTGTTCGAATTGAGGACGTCCAGCACGACCAAAGATTTGAATGACATCAGAAATACCCAAATCAACAAATCCACCCTGCTGAGCATCGTAAACCTGAGTACCCTTAATAATTACCACTGCAGCAGGCAAGTTTACACCCCATGCGAGAGTGGCTGTGGAGCAAAGAACCTTCACACCGCCATTAGCGAACAATTTTTCACTCATATTGCGCTCACTTCGAGCCATGCCGGCATGATGTGTAGCGAAACCGGCCTGAAACAGCTCTTGCATCCCACGATGATTGAACTGTCGCATATCTTTAGCGTATTTATCTGCATTTTCACCCATGAAGAGCTGGATGAGCCCATCTTGTTGAGCCATCGACATAAAGGTCTGAGCAGTTTTAGTCGTGTCGCGACGTGAATGTACAAAAACCATGACTGAATGGCCTTTTCGGAGTTGCTTGACGCACTCATCGTACGCAACTTTATCAAGATTCTTAGCGAGAGCATGTGGGTTGTTGCTGGGTGCCCTCACGCCGTAGAATTGCTGCTCCAGAGGAACTGGGCGGAAACTCTGGTCAAAGTAGAAGAGACCCTGCTGAGGATTGACTCCCAAAAATTCGGCCACATCTATAAAATTGGGCAGTGTGGCACTTAATCCTACAATTCGAATCGGCCGTTGTTGAGCTTCAACTTGGCGACGGGTGCGGGCGACAATCGATTCGAGGACGGCGCCACGCTCTTCGTGCAAAAGGTGCACCTCATCGATAATCAGCAGCCTTAGCTGGGTGGCCAATCCACTATCATCGTTAGGTTTCCGAGTCACAACGTCCCATTTCTCAGGGGTCGTCACCAATACGTGTGTGCTGGCGATTTCTGAACGACTCAGCTGCATATCACCCGTGAGCTCGCGTACCTTGACTCCCATCCACGCCAGACGGGAACCCAACTTATCCGTGATTTCGGCAGCCAGCGCCTTGAGAGGAGCAACATAAACGATTTTCCAGGAGTTGTTGTCAGCATCATCACTCTGCCGCACGGATTTGATGGCACTCAAACAGGAGAGCAGGGCCACATCAGTTTTACCGGCACCGGTGGGAGCGCAAATTAGCATGTTTTCATTAGTCTCATAGCACACAGGGTACACCAAAGTCTGCATCTTATTCAGTGTTTGATACTTAGAGAAAGTAACCTGACATATATCATCGAGGTCGCTAATTTTCAAAAGCTGTTTGGGATGGAATTGAGTGTCGGGCTTTTGTGCCGGAATCACCACATGCTCGTAGTTGGGGAAGGATTCTCGGGTTGTTCCTTCGGGCAATACCCGTTTGACATTAGCCAATTGCAGTGCAGAAGGCTGCTGCTGCTGCCGGTAGACATGAGGATAGCGTGGGTCGATGATATCTTGCCAGGCAAGGTTTGCCGCTTGCTCCGCAGCCTTGATCCGGTTCTGTCGTTTCCATTCTGCCTGTTCGGCCTTTGACAGCCCCGGGCGGCTACGGGTCGCTGGCTTTGGGGCAATGAGCTCCTGGCGATGCTCCAGGATCTGCGCGACAAACTCAAGGTGGTCGAAGCCCAGCATTTCTACTAACGTCATCTGCACGCTCTCACTGCTATCTTCTCTCAGAGCGCCCAGAACCATGTCGCCCAGTTGTTGGGCATCAACGCTGTCTTGCTCTTGCATCGCAGCAATGTCGCGTAGCTGATTCCAGAACCACTGCTGTTTGTCGTTACTATGCACCCCACTGGCTCCATTCTCATTGTCCCAATCATCGGCAACGTTGAGCGATTTCGGGGGAATGCTGAAGACAGGGTCATTGTCGATCTCAAAATCGAGAGATATTGGCGATTTCTCGAATTTGCCTAGATCCCTCAGCAAGTTCACCACGGCTCCTGATTTTTTCCCAGCCATCAGCTCGGACGTCAGTATGTGTGTGCGTAGTGAGAGGGCAGGGGCCCGGGATTGTGGCCGCATAGGAAATGGCAGGGAAGGGGTGATCAGGAAGGGCAGATCAGACTGGGACTGGGAGGGCATGGTGTCTAGCCATACTAGGGCCAGTATATGCCCAGGGTAAACAAACCGATTGAGGCAGATGGGGAGCGATGATGAAGTTGAGATCTATGAGACTCTGAGTGAGGATTTGTCAATTGTCGAGGAAACCCCTGAGATCAATCTCAATCCCGAGATATATAGTGGGGTGGTATCGCGAGACGACGCATTACAGTCCATTGTGGGCCGGGCTAATGAACCCCTTTCGGAGCGCGTGGCGCGAATCCGCCGTGAAATCGAGGAAATCCGAGAGGAAGCACCGCCAGATCTAATTTCAGAACTCCGCAGCGCATTGCAACGCCCGGCCCCCGCTGTCAAATCAGAGGCAGGCCCCATCCACGAAACCGCCGCCCTGGAGGGTGCTCCGGGTGCCATCGAAGCGTCCAACGAATTTGCCGCCTTGGAAAGCCGCGTGGCCCAGCTTGAATTGCGGCTGGGTGCGTCATTTCGAGCGCAAACCCTGCGGATTCCCATCGCAGATACCATTTCTACAATACAGACCACCCTCAATCTATTGAGCAGCGACCCTGAATTAGTCGAGCAGCGAATACAGAGGCTGCGGCAATTAACGCCGTCATCACCCCGGGATAAGCATCATACTTCTTCAACTGTGGCAGTCGCGCCTGCAAAAGACGATACTGCTTCTAAAGTCGATTGGATCTACACCCAATTGCGGAGTCTCGAGGACCAAATAGCGGTCATACCTAGTGTCGTCAGCAGGTTACAAACGCTGCGCTTCTTTCATGCCGAAACACTGGACTCTAACGAGCAGATCAAACGGATCGGTGCCGAAATCGATCAAATGCGACGCGAGATCAAGGAATGGAACGAAGTCCTCACCAAACTATCGAACAAAATAAGCTGATCGGTGTCGTAAATAATCATATTAAATTACTCATGGGTTTAGCATTATGATTATATGTGAGAGATCATGGTTGTGATCATGGTTGTGCGGTCCCACTCGTTCCTAAACTGCCAGGCCACATCGACCAACGTCGCATAAAGTTGTTCAAGACCGTCTAAGCTCCGAGCCGCTGCGACAGATAGTAGTGACTTTTCAAAGGAGCTGTAAACATCAGGATCGTAGGTAACATTGCTCTTGGTCGGAGGCGCTGGGTCCACCACAGGAGGGGCCGAAAATTGGGGCTCGGCGGCAATGACTTCCGATGCAAGCTCTTCGGCCAGCTCCGTCTTGGTTGCTATGGCGTTATTTTGTGCAATGGTTTCGGGATTTTGGTCTGAGGGTGCCACTGCGCTCACATGCGGAGCAGTAAGGCCAGAAGGTAGGGTAGCTGCTTCCGTTTGTGGGGCATTAGTCAAGACATCATTTGGAACCTCTTTAGACACGTCCTGATCAGGACTCTGTTCGTCAACTGCCATTACTTCGTCGTTATCGGGGCGAGATTCCTTTGGTGGCTCATTCTGTGAAGCGGCGGATTGCTGTTCTTGGGCCAGCTCGTTCAATCGAGCCTGAGCGTCTTTGGCATGCAGTTCCCGACAGGCCGCGATGAACTGCTTATCAAGACTGATGTCGTCGATAGCAACCTGCGCATTGGCTAACATTTCTGACGCCTTGTGCATGCGCTCACGCTCACCAAACGCGACCGCGTCATGATAGATCATCTCCATGTCTTCCAAGAACTGCTGGGGTTCGCAGTAGAATCCGTTCCATAATCGGTCCTCAACGGTTTCCAGATCCATGTTGTAGTACTTCTTACCAGTTGCCCGCTCTAAGATCATATTATCTGTAGTTCGGCTGTAAGGCTCCTCATCCTCATCATCTTCACCAACATTGACAGTTGGTGCCGGCTGGCCAACGTCTTCCATTGCATCGGTATTGATATTGCCATTGCCAACATTTGCAGATGAGCTGGTGCCTGGCGTAACTTCCCTGGACCCTTCAGTGGCCGCCTGTCCATTAGGGACAGCTTCCTCGGATGCTTCCGGCGGTCGTTCACTCACATCTACCAGCTTGGGGGGATTCTCGAACAGGTGCACCAAGCGCGTCTCTTCTACAACCGGTTTACGAAAGCGCCGATACCTCTGGCGGAATCCATCGAGAATTACTCCCAGTTTTAGCTTCAATTGGCTGCGCACACGAAGCTCGGCACGCTCTGCTTCGCTGAACACACCCAAAGGCTTGCCTTCTGAGCTACCTGCGCTGACAGAGGGCTTTGAATTGGCGTTTTCAGCAGTCGGCTGAGCTACTGGTGCCTTGGGCAGTTCCGGAGGGGGATCTCTCGGCAACTCTTTGGCCTCGAGGCATTGGGTTGGCGTACGACGGATAAACTCGAAGATAGGGGCGAAATATTCTCGTAACACGGTGGGATCACGGTCCAGCTCGATTTTGATGACTTCTGTACCAAAAAACGCCTGTAAGGGAGAGTTGATCACCACATCACCTAGGCCAGCCCCAGACTCGTTTGTTGCGACCACAAAGACTTGCTCCGAGGGTAGCAAACTCTTGAGCAGGCCACTCAGCAAGGTTTCGAGGTGGGGCTCACCGAGCCATTCCTTGAGTTGGGGTAGCAATATACAGGCTGGCGCCCTTTGACGAGCCTCGGAAATTGCACCGACAATCGCCGCTTCCGGCTGTACCGTGCCGCTCATGCCGAAAATGGTACTGGGGCTTATTTCCCGGACATACACCCCTTCTAGCATATGAGCCACGGCCCTCGAAAGGTAGACCTGGCCATTGCCGGGCGGACCCTGGAGGAGTAACCGCGGCCTATGAACGCGCGCCTGCTGGAACTGCTTGACCTCCCGGGCTTGCTGAAACTGCTGATCATTTAGAAACAGGGCAGCCACTTGGGAGTCCTTGCTTTCGCGCGGAAACACGGCCGAGACTTTATGGGACATTTTAGCAAACGTCGACCGCAGCAACGGCTGTATGCGAGGCGGTAACGGTTGGGCGAGACTGGAACCCGCCGCTCTGGCCGTGGAAGGCTGGATCTTCTCCAAAGCCAATGTAAAGAATTGGGGGCGAACCTCAATGGAGTCCGGATTCACCGCCAGCTTGGCCTCACTGCCGTATATTTGCGGGTACGCGCGCTGGATGGCGAGGAGTGCCGCTTCCGTGGCCAAGGCTCGCAGATCGGCCCCGCCGTACCCTTTGGTTTGGTGAGCAATGTCCTCAATAAACTTTGCCGGTAACGGAGGGACCCATTTCGAGGTGTGGATCTCGAGAATTCGTTTCCGCGCATCGAAGTCGGGAAGGGGGAAGTAGAACTCGCGATCGAACCGGCCCGGACGGCGCAAGGCCGGATCCACACTGTCCGGACGATTTGTGGCACCAATGACCACAACTTGGCCGCGGTTGTCCATACCATCCATCAGTGCCAGCAGCGTGGAGACGATAGAGGCATGGTGCTGCTCCTGCTTCGCGGATCGCACCGGAGCCAGACCGTCGATTTCGTCAAAAAAAATGATGCTGGGCTGATTCTTCTGTGCCTCCTCGAACAGAGCCCGCAGCTGCCGTTCGCTCTCACCGATCCACTTGGACAGCACGTCCGCACCTTTGCGCATGTAGAATGTCACCTTTTCTTGGCGGTGGCTGGCTGCCAGCGCCCGAGCCATTAGCGTCTTACCGGTGCCGGGGGGTCCGTGGAACAGAACGCCGCGCGGCGGCGTGATGCCGAACTTCTCGTAGAGTTCCGGGTATAGCAAGGGCAGGCTGACCATCTCCTTCAGTTTGGCTATGTAGTGGTCGAGACCGCCGACCATGGAGAAATCCACGTCGCCCGAGACATCGACCGGATCCACGTCGGCCGAGCTACCGCTTCCGCGCTCGCCAGCGCCCGTGGCCGCGGTCGACACGGGGCCGGCCCCAGGACCAATGCCTACGAGATCGATTGACCCGGCCACCGCTTTGTCAGTGCCGCGTTTGACGACTTCGCGTAGTTCCTTGGCCGAGATCTCGAAGATGGTATGGACATCACGTCCGCCAAATGGGCCTCTGACGTCAAACAGGCGCCGAGCCCTCGGGTCCTTGCCTTTACCGGCCGCGGCCACCTCGGCCTCCTTGGCCGTGGCCCGCGCCACTTCCTCGATGGTGGGCGGGGGCGGGATTGCGTAGTTGACGGGAGGACGCTCGCGGTAGTTGCGTAGTTTACGCTGGGGCGAGGTCTCGCCTTTCAACTCCTTGAGCTCTTGGGCAATGCTGCCGTCGCTGGCAGTGAACTCGTCGTCCTCGCTGTCGCTAGCAAAGGTGTCTTCCTCTTTGCGCCGGGTCCGCCGGGTTCGATTGGTCCGGCCAGCCGGTCTTCCTCGGGGGCGGCCCGTGGGTTTCCGTCGGGAGTTGGAGCGGTGGGCCGGGATCACGTTGTCATCGGAGTCCACAACAAACCCGCCATCCGAGAACTCGAACTCCTCGTCGGCATCGCTGGAGTCGTCCGATCCGCTGTCCGGGGATTCGTTCTCGGAGTAACTATCGTCCTCGCCGCGTTTCTGGCGCTTTCGGGTGCGAGTCCGCAGCACCACGGGGAATTTCGCCTCTTTTTCGTCGCTGTCGGCGCCGCTAATCTCGCTGTCGTTGTCACCTTCCGCGGGGGCGGCCCCACGGCCAAGCCGTAGTCGCCGCCGCCGATTCCGGGACCGAATCGACTCTGAAGGGTCGGCCGAATCCTCGCTGTCGGTGTCAGGGGCTGCGCCGCCGTTTTCAGCGGCGAATTGGGCCTCGGGCGTAACAGCCGCCGCGGGCTCTTCCTCGCTCTCGTCCGAGCTGTTCACAGCGCCGCGTCTTCGTTTTGGCATGAAGTCACGTCCCCGTTCCCCTATTCAACGGAAATTTGAAAACACCACACACCTACGTACTGGCAGAGTATTCCTGATCGACACCAATGCGTCTATCAACGGCTTTTTCCTTGTGAGCGTGGAAGCTAATATGGGCTAGTTGAACAGCTGGAACTGAAAGGGCCCGTGCGTTTAGTCCGGTACAGGTTACCGCTGCTCGCTAGTATACTACGCTATGGCTGAGACGCCAGCCCGTTTCACCTAGCCCACATGGCCCGCCATTAACCATAACCACCCCAGCCATAACACTGAGATCGTGACAGTCGTGCGCCATCGACAAAGTTACGAACCAGCGGTTCTTTCCAGGAAGCAACCAAACAGACCGCAAGGTCCGGGCTCTGGGTCACGAACCAGTGTCACTTGCTGGGATCGGCCGCCTGGCAGTCGTCCGCGTTTTCTAAGCCAATTGGCTCGGCTTCCTCGTTGCACCGGTACGGATCCGATTTCGCCTTCTCACCACAGACACATAAGAGCCTACGTTTCTATCCTAGATAAATTATGGATTTTGCATTTGGCGGTTCGCTCATCTCACCCCCCCCCCCTTGAGTCGGTGGGTCGCCCCAGCAATATGGCGGCGGCAGCGGGTAAGGGGCCCCGGCAGCAGGCATCCGGGTAAGGGACTCCAGGGGCTTCAGGAAGCCGGCCAGCAGGAGGTCTTGCGCGATGCGGACCTTGCGACGACCTGGGTGACGGTCCCGACGGCGGGGAGGGGGGTACTAATGGTATGGTTGCGTTGGTCACATGAATTGGGCACGAGCTTGTGGGCAAGGTCATGTACTTCCAGTGCGCCAAGTGATCCTAAACGAGAACGGCTACCTTCCCCATGCCAAATAATACCCCGATGTGCTGATAGCCTGCTACCCTCGCCCTGGCGCTGTGACCCCACGCCCCCATGCGGTGGCTATTATTGTTGTTCACGGTATCAGCCACACCATCACCACATCTAACTTCCCCTCAGAACAACTCAATTCATTCCCCAAAATGCAGATTTTCATCAAAACGCTTACTGGCAAGACAATTACGCTGGAAGTCGAGTCCAGCGACACCATTGAGGCAGTCAAGAGTAAGATCAGCGACAAGGAGGGAATTCCTCCTGACCAGCAGCGTCTTATCTTCGCTGGCAAGCAGCTTGACGACGGCCGCACCCTTTCGGACTACAACATCCAGAAAGAGTCCACGCTTCACCTCGTTCTGCGTCTCCGTGGTGGCCGCTGAGTGCAACCGTAGGCTCGCGTCGCAGCTGCCCAGCAGCGCCTGACTTTGCCTGGAACCATGCTATGGCTTTTTGCTCCGCAAAAACCCCCAATTAACGTCAATGTATTATTAAAAGCTGTCACACCCACGACAGTCGGTAATTGGCTTACGTATTGTAGATAGGTGAATAGTCAAGCAGTGTCGCCACCCTCATCTCCCAGCTGCAATCGTTCAGTGAGTTCTATGGGAGTTCCTGAGGTTTCTAAGAGACAATTCTATGCTAGTCGCAAGTTGACAGTGTTCCTCAAAGATGGCGCCTTAATGTGTCGTGATTGATGGGAATGCCAGTAGTGGGAGATGGCTCTGCATTTTCCAGGTAATTTACAGCTATCAAACTCAAATTTTTCTATTTTTTCCCTCGTTAAACGTGAATCGAAACAATAGGCTGATGATATTGTTTTATTGTTGTGGAGCAAGCGGTGCCTTATTGTTGTGGAGCAAGTGGTAGGTATGCGAGAATCGTACATAATAAGCGTGTAACAAGCGTGAGCGGCACTTACATACTATGGAGTAAATACGCTGATCTGTTCTCTCATGTTAACTGCTCGTGCCTGAAGCATTGAATAAAGTCTTCAGCTATCAAAGGTCGAGAGAACTATTTTTAAAGACCGGAATTAATCAGACCAGAATTAGCGCAAGGGGATCTGGATCTCATATTGTATCACTCTGTGCGCAAAGCAGACTGTTATCCTGCAGTAAGACTCGCAAATTGTATTTTATGAGAGCACGCATCCAAGCGGAAATTCATTCTCAATACCACGTCGCTGTATTCACCGTTGAGTCCTCTAATACAAGTAAAAAGACGAGCGTGCGCATTCCTCTATAAGTCTGCGTTTACACGCGAATCCAAAACCTTAATCCTGGGCAGAGCGACGGTGGGGCGAGCTGCTTTTCTAAATTGGGCTGTAATATGATGGATTAGACGGGAACGGGCTTATACTATATATATATGATATGTGGAGATACATGCGACGGATATATACAACAGTTGAGGAAGAATCTTATCAGAGGGTCGCCCTTGACTTTTACTTTTATTTGTAACGAAGACGCATACGATATTATACTGAATTTTTATTGCCTTCGTCAATCAGGAGTGACCAAGTGATGTGTCTTCCTCAAGTCGATACAAAAGGTCAAGATGTGACGCATTCTACGGGAGACTAGCTTTTATACAAATGTGTGCCTTAGCCAGGAACATGCAAGTTTCTGAAAATGGAGTGGAGTCGGGTAGGTTTTCACAAGCCGCATTATGTAATGCATTTGGCTACATTAACCGTTGAGCTGATAGGGTCTGCCCGGCATATCTGTAAATTATTTCAGCAACGACAGCCGCTGTCAAGGACGGCTGCTGTCGACATACATTGTACTCCTGTCTACTCTTGCATCAAAGGGATCTACAAAAGCCGATCCGTTCTAGGCTCACATGGAAAGCAGAGAAGTCAAGCAGGAGCTGAAATCGCTGACCGAGGGCCTGGGCATGAACACCCAGGAGGCCCTGAGTACGCTAGGCTTACAAGAGGACGATCCGCTGATAGCCGACGACTCGAAAGAGATTTTTGGAGTATATGACACTACTAGCGGTGATTGGGAGGATGATAACTCACTAAAAGGTCGTCCCTCTGCGGTTCGAGGTGAATGCAAGTTAAAATCAACCGACCCTGTGGATCGAGTAGCCGAGATGTTTCCAGAAATACCTTTGGAAAAGGTGCGTGCAGTTTACGAGGAACACCATGGTGATTTGGTGGCGGTTTCCGACGAACTCCTCAACCTCGGGGTGATCAGTGCTGAACTCACCGAGCAAACTGCTCGCAAAGCCGAAGAGGCTAAAAATGCATCCGCCCAGAGTGGCCGGCCCCTATCGAACAAAGCCTACCGTAAGTCGCAGAAAGAGATGAAACGGTTGGCCCGTAAACAGCAGCGGCATCTAGAACATGAAGAAACTGATATTCAGTTCATCGCGGGCCAATTGAAAGTACCGCTCGAACAAGCCCGCGAGCTTTATTGGACCCATAATAGTGATGTGGCTGCCACCCTTATTGCCAAAATGCCCAAACAGCCGCTGGTTCCTGTCACGTTAGATGGATCGGGGGTCACCACGATTAGTGGCACCGCCAACGGAGGAAGGGTCACAGTACGAACGCATCGTCCCCGCGATGCTGCAGTCGATGCGACGAGCACCGTCGATGATGTTGGGGAATATGCTCACCTCTCATATGGAGAGCTGAAGCGGCGCATGCGGGAGGCGCAACTTCGCATAGACACGCTCACAGGCATTGCACGCGGACCCGATCGAGCGAAGCCCCATAATTCGCTGCGGGCGAAGGACGCCTCCGCCGAGCTGCGTCACTGGCGGGCCGAACTCCAGCTGATGCAGCTGGCCATTTCCAAGCCCAAGTGGCTGCGCCAGTCTGAGCTGCCGGCCCAGGTTCTAGATCTACACGGGCATACCCTGGAACAAGCCAAAATCATGGCCGTGGAGGCCATCCGCAAGTTCCGCAACAGCAAGCATACGGAGCTCGAAATAATCACGGGAGCGGGCCGTCACTCCAGCCAGGGCCGAGCCGTCATCAAGCCATGGCTTCGGGACTACCTCAAGTCGCAGCACGTGAGGATGCGGGAAAACGAGGGCTCATTTGTGATCTCTCAAAAGACAATTACGTAGACCAGCCATTATTTATTTATTCTTAATTCTGCATAATCTCTGTGAATCGGACTTCAATGCCCCAATGCCAAGAAAATCTGCTCTTTCAGATTTAGGGAATTTGGAAGTCATGGCTGTTAAAGGTAATGAAACTGGTTATGATTCGGCTTCATAAAAGCTCTAGAGGCCCACAAAGATGATGCGCAGAGGTCTTAGCACGGCCAGACATAGCCATTGGTCCCAAATTAAAAGCACCATAAGACAAACAACAATTGCCGGGCTCTGCCCAGCACCAGTGGTGGGTGGGCAGTGTTTATACTTGGGCGCCCTAACCACTAATGACTTACGTACGCGTTCGGACGCGTTCTAATTTGCCATCTGACATTCACCTCCAAAACTCGCCACAGCAGTCTGCATCTTCAAAACCGCCCGAGTACGTGAGCAAAAGAGAAATCAGTCCAGGAGTGTGAATAAAGAGCCGATTTTTTGTGTCATAACGATTTGCTCTCCCCCTTATATTCCCCCAAATGCAAGTTGGTCGCCCCCAACCATTTTTCGCATCCGCCCTTGAGAACCGCGACCATGCCGATTTCGACGATGTCGAGTATCTCACCCAGGTTTGCATGGTCTCGCACAAGAACGAGCTTCATCTGATCTTCTTTTCCGATAGTAAATACATGGCCCGCGTGGCGTTCGGCAACGATGTCGACATCGAGCAGTTCAGCGTCAACACCATGGTGGTGCTCAAAAGCTTCAGCCTTACGAAGAAGTCAAATGGTCTCATATCCATGGAGCTCCGTGACTGGGAGATAGTGGGTCATGGAGTCAAGATGTATGGTCCACCGGCCAAGGTCCTACCCGTGAACAATGCCAATGGCACCAATGGTAGCGCCAACGGCACGCGGGAGTCTAAACCAGCCACCGGTGGTGGTGTGCCCGAGCGTGAGACGCGTGCCCCCAGCGGGGCCATGATCAGCACCGTGGAGTCCTTGTCGCCTTACGTTTCCAAGGTGTGGCAAGTGCAAGTGCGAGCCACACGCAAATCGGATATTCGCGAGTACACGCGAAACAACACCACGGGAAAGGTGTTCAACATTACCTTCACCGACGAGACCGGCGAGATCCAAGCCACCGGCTTCGGCGAGGACTCGGTGGCCAAGTTCTACGACGAGATTGTCGAAGGCCAGACCTACAACATCTCCAAGTTGGCAGTGCGCGGCGCAAACAAGGCCTTCAACAAGTCCGGCCACGAGTACGAGCTGATGTTCAACCGTGATTCCGTGGTGGAGTACGTACCTAACGCCTCGGTCAACCTGCCCACAGTGTTCTTCAAGTTTGTAGACAATTTTGCCAAGCTGCCCAACGTTGAGGTCGACAGCAACATCGACGTGATCGGCGTGGCCTCGTCGATCGAACCGGTCCAGTCGCTGGTGTCCAAGTCCAACATCCCCTACACCAAACGTGACATCCAGCTGGTCGACGACAGCATGCGCACCATTACCCTGACGCTGTGGGGCACCGATGCCGAGAACTTCAACCACAGCGCAGGCACGGTCGTGGCGGCAAAGGCGGTGCGGCTGTCTTCGTTTAAGGGCCTGAGTCTGTCTGCAACGCGGGCGGCCCGCATATTCTACGACCCGGACCACCAGCGCGCCCACCAACTCAAGGGTTGGTACCAGGCCACCAATGGTGGCTCCGGCCAGCAGTTCGAGAAGGTGGCCGACGATCCCATCGCTGGTGATGGCGGCAACCAGTCCCAGAGCAAATCGGAGCGACAACGGACTACCATTGCCGAGGCCTACGAGCAGCGACTGGGCTACTCGGAGCAGTCGGACTACTTCACGGTCAAGGCCCGGGTCTCTCTGGTCAACCAGCGCACCATCGCCTACCCGTCTTGCACCAACGGAGACTGCAAGAAGAAGGTCGTCGAGGATGGTGGGCAGTGGCGCTGCGAGAAGTGCCAAGTGTACTCGGACTTCCCTCGCTACCGGTTCATGTTGAGCATGCTGATCGATGACCCCAGCAGTCCTAAGGCGGGGATGCAGATTACCGTGTTCGACGAAATTGGCCGCCAGCTGTACGGCGACACCGCTCAAGAATTACAGGAAATGAAGGGCTTTGCTGCCCCTCAGGATTACAACCGCGATCTGGCCGATAAACTCCACAGTATCAAGGGCAACGAGTATCTCTGGGATATCCGCGGCAGTCTGGAAACATACAACGGTGAGGAGCGGCCGCGGTTCAGCGCCATGAGCCTGAAGAAGGTTGATGGAGAGCGGGAGAGTCTCAGAATGCTCAGCGAAATGGGTGTCTAGGCTCGGCCGGTCTCGTTTTCTCTGGCCATTCACGATCATGATGTATTTTCGAACACGACTTCACTGATAATGCGTATATAATTTCATGAAATTTTAGTACCTTAATTATTTCTCGTTAGTCCTCGAGATTAAATTTTTTGTTGCGTCGAGGGGCTTTATTTTTCAGGAGTGAAATTAGTTTCGGGAAGATCTGTTCCTTGGTTTCGAAATCATATTTCTTAGTTTCAGAAATGGTGGTTCTCATTAATTCCAATGATTATGTTGCTCGTAAGTTCTAGGAATTAAGTCGTGATTTCCACTAACGGCGGCTCACGCGATAACTTGCACTGCCGGGTCGTATGTATCGGGGATATTGCGGCAGAGAAGCCAGAACTTCTGGACAATATCAAAAGTGCGGCGGCCACCCTTGAGCAGGAGGAGCTGGGCAACGAAATCACTGCGGGGCTTCAGTTCTAACCGTTGCAAATTAGGCGTTTCCGGATCGGTAACAATCATCTTTTTTAACAGCGGTGCAACGATCATCGGGTGCTTTGCTATCAGTGATTTCAAAATATCCACAAATGCTCCCAGCTCGGACCGCGTGGCTTGGCTCGAGATCTGTTGCACCAAAATGCGCACCAAAGGGGTGGCCTGGTCTACCGTCAGTGGGTTCAGCGGCAGAAACTCCTTCCAGAAACTGGTGGAGCTTTTTGTCACGAACCGGTCGCTGACAGAAAGGCCCAGGTACGCGTGTCTCATCGCCCCGGGTGGGCCCAAGTCCAACAATACCCCTTGGGCGGATTGGGCCAATAACACGAGTTGGGTGAGTAGATCCAAGGCTGCCGAGAGCGCCTGCACGCTAATATCCTGGTCGAGCATGCGCATGAGTTGGGCCATGGAATCGGGAGAAACGGCGCCAGTCTTGTGACTCTTCAGAGCGGCACGGCACGACATCACATAGAATTTCGCCAAATCGAGAATGGGCGAGAGAACTTGCTCGGGTCCGGCTTGGAACTTGGAAACCACAAATGATATCACCACGTTCTCATCTAGGACAAAAGGGCCGGAGTCCTCGGACATACCGGCCTTGACGATATCGCAAATCGCCTCCACAGTGGTGATATCAGTAGCTTCCAGCGCGTAGTTGATAATCTCCTGGAGTTTCCCGCGAATCCTTATTGCCACTTCATTAGAGTGCCAGAACTCGACCACTGGGGGTGAAGCCAGTGCATTGTTGGGGACGGCCGTTGCCGGTTGTTGCATGTTGTCGATGTCCTTGATCCCCTTGCCGACAGCAGCTACGCATTTAAGTTGCTGCTGACGAGCTTCTTCCGTGGGGACCCCGTCAAACTGGGTGGTCAAAATGAGATCCAAGAGTTTGTCGAGGGCCTGCACCTTTTCAACGAGATCGGTTTGGGCCTGGATCACGTAGGCAATCCCGCTTACCGTTCGCAGGTGGGGGACGTCCAGCAGCTCTGATCGGATCTGTGCGTACACAGCGATAAAGGCGCCGGTTTCGGCCACCAATAAGGACCGGCAGGTGTCGCATAACTTCTGAATGGATCGCGACGCGGTGTTTTGCAATGGTTTGTCGCGCAGAGACGTGAATAAGTAGTTGAGGGTGACGGCCAGGTACGAGTGGCCGTCGTTGGAGGCGAAAAAGTCGACAAAACAGCCAATAAGGTTGACCGCCGTTTGCTTCACGCGGAAATTGTCGCAGTGCGGCAGCTTCGGCCACAGATCGCTCTGAAAGATGCGCTGCACTTGGGACAGTTCCGGCCGCTCGCCGCGGTAGTCGTCTCCGATGATGTCCGACAAAGCGTTGAGGCAGTACATGGCCGATTCAATGCCGTACCAATCCATGGCGTCGAGCGAGATCAGTACGAGATCGGCCAAATGGCTGAACAATTCGCTGCCAATAAGAGGGTAGGCCAACTCTAAGAAATCGGCGAATTCGGTCCGGAAGCTGGCAAACTCCTCCCAATCGGAGTTGCGCAGCCCGTCGTAGATCCGGATCCGCGGCCAGTAATTAGATATCACCGACGCAATCACCGGGTTTGCGTCCGAGGAAAGGCCGCTAGATATGACCTCCTCGGTATACTGATTCCAAAATCCGATGCACTCGGTGGCCAGAGGATCATCGACCACCGGCGCATTGGCGGCAGCGATTTGGGCAATGAATGGGTGCAGGGATGTGCGAGAGAAGTCCTCGTTGCTGAAGGTCATGGCCAAGGCGGCCAGGGCCAAGAACCTTTCATCGTCGGCGAAGTCGGGGGGCGGTACCGCCGAGTAAGTGGACGCCAGGGACTCCAGAGCCCTGCTTAGCTCCAGCTGGGTCTGGGCGGGCCACGAGCGCGACTCGTAACTGTAGAGATTCTCAATGCAGCGGCAGGTGGCGACAAAAATGTCGGCGCCCTCGTCCACGGCAAATGTCTGCAGCATAAGCATCACTAGATCATGCATGAGGGTCTTGAACTGATCGAAGAAGGCAGTGGCCCAGACCTCCAGCGTTTTCAGGGCCCTGGCGTCGGCGAGTCGGCCACCGCCCAGCAGTTCCAACACCACCTGGGACACAGCGGGGACCAGTTTAGCCCGCAAGTCGCCGGGCGCCAGCTCGGAGTCCTCGACCAGGGTGTCGACGAAATCGAAGCAGAGTGCCGAGCCGGCACCGACCGTTTGCACGACGCCAACTACGCCATCGGACCAGTCGCTGGAGTGGAGGTACATCTTGGCAACCACGCTCAGCAGCTTGCGCACCACAAATGCCGGAGACCCGGCGGCCACGGCGCGGCCCAACCATGCCAGCAACTGCTGGCGCTGGTCAGGGACGGGGGGAAGGTCAGTGCCCTGGTGGAGTTTTACCAGAAACGTTTGTGCCCCCAGAAACTGTGTCTGGGCGCTAGGCGAGGCCAGCATCAGTCCGGCAAACTCCCAACCGCGGGGCGATTTCTGCACGATCTGGAGCTCGCGCTGAGCCTGCTCCAGCGCGGCGTGGTCGGCGCCGGGGCTATACAGAATGGAGACTAGCTGCTCGACCCGGTCCATCTATAGCATGCACGGACGAAAACGGCGGACAGCGAAATTCAAGCCAGAGGGGACTGGTGGGGTAACCAAAAAGGCGGTAAGCCAAAAGAGAGGCGGTCAGTCAAAACAAAGCCAGTCGCCCACCACAAAAGAGGGTAACGAAATGAAAAGAGGCACAGCAAAAACAAAACTAAGGGGGCGTAGTTGGTGTTTCCCTCAACGCGCGACGAACCGCAATTAATTCCTGCCCCGCGAGCGCTGGTTTTGGGTGGATGGCCTTGGGTGGTAAGAACGGCGGCGGCCTCTGGTGCGGGTAGGTGGATATGGGTGGGAACATCACGTTACATCCCGCGCCAATTTAGCGCCGGGTGGTGACCGCTCCCCCGGCCCCAGCACCGCGACCAGACTGCGGTTAGTTAACCACGCCGGTACCCCCGTTGACAACCGCGTCGAAGAAGCGATGAGCTCCGAAACACTAGCCAAGCTGCGGAAGCACATCGCGCGCCACCAGCTGGGCTACTACCTGGTGCTGACCAGCGACGCCCACAGCTCGGAGTACGTCAGTCCTGCCGACAAGCGGCGGGCCTACATCACCCAGTTCACGGGCTCGGCGGGCACGGCCATCGTCGGGGCCGAAGACTACGCTGAGCTGGCCACGGACGGCCGGTACTGGCTGCAGGCCGACGCCCAGCTCCAGCCCGGCTGGGTGCTCCGCAAGGAGAACTCGCCGCGCGTGGTGCCGTGGAACGAGGCGATCTCGGCCCGCAGCCGCGCCGAGGGCGTCTGCGTGGGCGTGGACCCGCGGCTCATCAGCTACACCTCCGCCCAGCACATGCTGGCGCTGGGCGCGGACCTCCGGGCCATCGAGCCCAACCTGGTGGACCTGGTGTGGCCAGACCGGCCCGCCGAGATCCGTAACCCCGTGTATGAGCTGGACACCCGCTACACGGGGCGCCAGGCCCGGGCCAAAATTACCGACCTGCGCCACGAGCTCAAGACCGCCGGTGCCGACGCCATTGTGCTCAGTGCCCTGGACCAGGTGGCGTGGCTGCTGAACCTGCGCGGTTCCGACATCGCCTACAACCCGGTGTTCCGCGCCTTTGTTCTGGTGAGCCCCCAAGACGTGCGCCTCTACATCGCGACCGAGGGCCGGGACCTGCCCTCCGAGTACCTTCGGGCCACCGGCGTGGAGATCCGGCCCTACGAGGAGATCTACGCCGACGTGCGGGCGCTGGCGGCCCAGAGCAAGAAGGTGTGGGTGCCGCCCAAGTCGTCGTGGGCCATGGCGCTGGCGGCCGGCCCCGGCGCGTTGCTGAAGCGGGAGTCGCCCGTGGAGCTGGCCAAGGCCAGCAAGAACGCGGTGGAGATCGACGGCGCCAAGCGGGCCCAGCTGTACTGCGGCAGCTCCGTGGTCGAGCAGCTGAGCTGGCTGCAGGCGGCGGTGCGGGCAGGGCGGGCCGTTACCGAGTACGAGGCGGCGGAGCAGCTGCTGGCCATCCGCCGACGCCTGCCGGACTTTAAGGATCTCAGCTTCGAAACGATCTCGAGCTCAGGGCCCAACGCCGCCATCATCCACTACGACCCACCCGCGGAGGGCAGCCGGGTGGTGGCCGCCGACGACGTGTACCTGCTGGACTCGGGCTCGCAGTTCCTGTTCGGCACCACCGACACCACGCGCACGGCGTGGTTCGGCACCACGCCGCCCCCCGCCGAGGTTGTCGAGGCCTACACGCTGGTGCTAAAGGGCCACATCGCCCTAGCCACTGCCGTGTTCCCCGAGGGCACGCGGGGCTCCAGACTGGACCTCTTGGCCCGGCAGTACCTGTGGAAGTACGGGCTCAACTACGTGCACGGCACCGGCCACGGCGTGGGCTCCTTCCTCAACGTGCACGAGGGTCCGGTCGGCATCTCCATGCAATGCGAGGAGTGCGTCACCGAGGGCAACTTGCTGAGCAACGAGCCCGGCTTCTATAGGGACGGCCACTTCGGTGTCCGCCTCGAGAACCTCATCACCGCCAAGCGCGCTTACCCGAAGCACTCCTCGCCCAACAGCTTCCTGCGGTTCGAAACCATCACTGTCGTGCCCTTCGACCGGAATCTGATCGACCGCCAGCTGCTGACCCCGGAGGAGAAGGCGTGGATCAACGACTACCACGCGGGCTGTAGATCCCAATTGGCTCCGTTGCTATCCCAGACGGCTCGCGAATACTTGGATTATCACACCGGGCCCTTGTAGTCCTGAAAAATTTAACTTGCACTATAACTTATTACCAGTGGGATTAACTATGCTAGTTTGTAAAGCCTGGATATATCCGGTGCCTTCTTCTCGTAGGCAACTGCCGTTGTGGATGCTAATTACCTTGTCTAGGGTTGTAACATGACATTCCCCACCGCTCTTTTTCCCGGACACCACCGATGTCCCTTTTCACCAAGAGGAAGACTCAATCTCATGCTCAGAAACGAACGCGTGTAGAACCAGTGAAAAAGGTGGTCACTGAGGCGGCCACGAAGAAGGCGCGCATCACTGAGGAGGTCGCGGCGTTGCCACCCCAGGTTGATGAAATGCACCCAGTTACCTCTAGAGCTGAGGTTGACAACCATAGATTCGAGGTGGGTAACCACAAAGCCGAAGTAGGCGACCACGAAGCTGAGGTGGACAAGCTTCATGCCGAGTTGGATAAGCATGGAGCCGAGGTGGACAACCGTAAAGCTACGGTGGACAAGCATATACCCGACATGGAGGACCAGAAACACGAGGCGAACAAACATATACCTCAAGGCGGCAAACTTGCGCATGGGACGGACATCAATATCGCTGTCGCTGGCCCCGGCCGAATCCCGGCTGATCAACGGTTGATCCCGACACATCTATCTCCGCATGACCACACGCCCAAGGCATACTCAGATCGGACAGGAGGCAAAAAACCGAGAACAGGCCGAGAGCACGCAATTGCCCTCCCCAATACTAATACCATTCGGGCGAGTCTTCGCACGGATTACCAGCGGGATATATGCACCCAGTTTCTGAAAACGGGGAGGTGCCGCTATGGGGACTCGTGCAAATTTCTTCACGAGCGCGAGGATGTGGCGGTCAAACCAGGCACAGGGACTAAATGGAAGGACCGGCAGCGCCCTGCCTCCCCGGTCTCGACACCTACGGGATGCGCGATCTGCAGCAAGGACCCGGTCGATCCGGTGAAACCGCAGTGCGCGCACAAGTGCTGCCAATCGTGCTTTATAAAGGCGTCTAAAACTCACGGAACATGCAGGGTATGCGGCGCGGAGATGAGCGGTTCAGCAGACGTTGTCAACTGATCATTGTGTACATATTTATTTATTTATCTGCTTTACATTGCAGAAGCTCAAAAAGCTTGGACCTTGACCCCACGCCGGAATCTTATTCCACAGAGCTATCCGATATCCAGAAGTCCAAAGTGAACCTCTGTTGCTTGGCAGAGTCACCTGGGGGATCTGGGACAATTATTAGGCGAGAACTGCGAAACCTCTCGGTGGCCGGGACCCACTTGCGGCTTGGCTCAGTTATGTACTGAGCAACGAGAGTATCCCTGCTCCGCGGTATCTACTTTCATCCATGAATCATATAAAAGTGATTATCTCTCATTCGGCGCATGGCTGGTGGGACATTAATGGGCCCGCGGGGCGGGGCGGGCAAGGGCAATGAGGAAAGAGACATTGGATGAGGAGGTCCAAGGCATTCAGAGCTATGCCGCGTTCGTCGACAGCTGGCAACGCGTTTCCAGCAGCGAGGTGGTCATTGTGACACTGGAACAACAAACGGTGGCGGCCGAGATCACCACCGAGGGCTGGATCCTTTCGTCCGGCGAGACCTTCCCCACCCTGGAAGCCATGCTGAAAACGGTGTCCCCAAAGTTCAATGCCTCGTGGAACAACGAGCTCTATAACCAGCTGGCCAAGGTTCGTGACGAGCAGACCCAACAGGACTCGCTTTAAATCGCAGGGATTCTCGTCCTTCTCCCTTCCGGCCGTCGGCCCTCCGGGCCAGCTGCGATGTTTTTCAGCGCCGTTCCTTACCACGGCCGTTGGAAAATTCAGCCCATACCTTGGTGAACCAAAACAAACCCCGACCTGTCACCCTTCTAGTTAGCCACCCTCCTGTCCCCTGGAAATACTCAGCGGTGCCTTCCAACGCCATGTTTGATTTGGTGACGATTTCCGTATTTCTGACGGCCGTGGCGGGTCTGGTCTTCTTCATCACCCTGAAGTACCTGCGCATCAAGCTGCGCGAGCCCCGGAACGGTCAGTTCGAGGCGGTGGCCCTGGCCTACAAGAACAAGGCGGCGCTGCCTCCGGCGTTCAAGACTCCGCAGCTGCGCCGCCAGCTCCTGCTGGCGAGCAGGCGCCCCGCTGAGCTGACCAATCTGCTGGACATGCGCATCGACACCTTTGATCCCAAGAGCGCCGGCAAGAAGCCGCTTATCTACGGGTTTTTGCACCCGAAGGCCGACGCTGGCGGCGGCGGTGAGCGTGTGCTGTGGGCGGCAGTCAAGCAGCTCGTCAGCAGTGACGAGCACGCCATCGCTGCCATCTACGTCGGCGCCAAAAAGGGCCTGACCCAGGCTTCCGTCCTGAAGCAGGCGGCCGACCGGTTCAACATCGGGTTCAGCGCCCAGGAGGCCGATCGCATTGTTATCATTGCCCTTACGCAGGACTGGCTCGTGGATCCCAACACCTATCTGGCCCTGACCTTGATCAGCCAGGCCGTGGGCATGGCAGTACTCGGTTACGAGGCCATTTCTAACCTTATGCCCGACGTCATGGTCGACACCACCGGTCTCGCCTTCAGCTACCCCGTGATCTCGTGGTTTGCCAAGATCCCCATCGTCGCCTACGTGCACTATCCGTTTGTACAAACCGAAATGCTGCGCTCGATCCGGGCCCAAGGCCTGGCCAACCCCCGGCGCCTGGCAAAGTACGCTTATTGGAAGTTCTTGACCGCGGCCTACAAGTGGGCAGGGTCTTATGCCACCGTGGTCGCCACCAACTCCACCTGGACCAAGCAGCATCTGGGATGGCGCCGGGCCAGCGAGGCCACGATTGTTTATCCGCCCTCGGCCACGCAAGACTTCCCTGACCCCCAGACGGGCACCGAGCAGGCCCCGCGTACCGCTGCAATCGTGTACCTGGCCCAGTTTCGCCCCGAAAAGCGCCATGAGCTGGTACTGTCGTCGTTCGCCAAGGCACAGGCACTGGCCCGCAAGGACCACACCATCCCCCAGCGCAACCGGAAGCCGCATCTCATCCTCATGGGTTCTGTTCGGGACGAGGTGGACGCCCTGCATGTCCACGCATTGCGAACTCTGGCTGACAAACTAGGCCTCACCGACGCCGACTTCACGATCGTTGAGAACGCGCCGTGGGAGGCCGTCAAAAAGATTATGAGTTCGTCGCTGATCGGCGTAAATGCCATGTGGAACGAGCATTTCGGAATGGGGGTTGTGGAAAACATGGCGGCGGGCTTGATCCCTGTGGTTCACGCCAGCGCTGGTCCTCTCCTGGACATTGTTAAGGACGACGAAGGAGCTCCCGGGTTCTTTTTCCGCTCTAACCGTGACCCCGACGGGTTGGGATTGAATGGATACAACACGTTCAGCGCCGCTCTGCTGGAGGCGCTGCGCCTTTCCGACAGCGAGCAGTCCCGGTACCGGGAACGAGCTTATCGGGCCGCGCAACGGTTCAGCGACGCCGCATTTGCTGAGAACTGGGGACCGCAGTTGCAAATCGCCGCGGCAATGGTCCCAGAGTTCCAGCGCCAGCGCAAGAGCTTGAAATTATTCGACTAGATACCATCAGACTGAATACATAATGTTGCAGATACCAAAAGAAAGACATGCGTCTTCCTGAGCTTAAGTTATTTGTCCCTTGAAGGATAACTCTACATGAACAGATCAGCGGGAAGGTACAAGTAGCTACCCTCGCCATTCGTGCAGCCTTGTTAGACAATTACGACTGTGAAAAATGTAAGGTTTCCATCCCTAAAAGAAGATCCCGCGCACACGATGTTGGAAGGACAGCTCGTCACCACGTTAGATATCTTCACAACAGCATAGGAAGAACTCGAAATCTCCAAGCAGTGCCAACGAGTGGGCGCTCAAGGCCGGGCCCAGTAATGCACCCGAGGGGCCCTGGCTGTCCAGTACGGACAATGCGAAAATAACGCGGGATGGCGGCGCAGTCGAACGGAGCCATTCGATTTTCGAGCGTGACTGCCTCACAGCAGCGAGGCGAAGGAAAACAAAGCGAACCTTACACAAATTAAGATAGTAATCTATACGAGAAACCAATTAAAAGCTTGGATTATGGGTCGGCGGTCTGTACATAAAGAGCGTTCACTGCTGCCCACCTGTGGTCTTGGGAAGGCCACTTGAGAAGTAAAGAGGGCTGTTTCCTCCGTCCAGGGCGGCTTTCTTCTGTTCAGTGGTCAGGTTACTCAGGGGTTTCAGCGGCTCGGTGTCGCCATACGAACCGGTGGCTTTGCGGGAGCCTTTGCGCTGCAAGTTCAGGCTCACGCTGGACCGGCGGCGTTCCAAGACCGCCTCGGGGTTCTCGCCTTGCTCGGCCTGGGACGCACGAGTGCTAATCAGAGCAGGTGTCTCATACTTGTGGTGCGTAGTGGACAACCGGCGCTCCTTCTCCACAGGAAGGTCTGCCTCGGCGGGCCGGAAATCAGGGTCGGTCCGGAAGGTGTTGGCCCCGTCCTTGTGCTTCGCATCGTATTCCCACACGTCGGCACCACTCTTCTTCTCAGCGAATGTGGCTGAGCCTGGAAGAGAGGTTCCCTCGATGCTGGAACTGATACCCGGGAACTGAATCGATTCCGAGGCACCTGCCATACCCGTGGGCTTTTCAAATACAGCTAGATCGCGCTGGGCCATCCAGGCCATCGTGCCTTCCTCCTCGTCCTGGAGGCTGGTGTACCCATTGTCGTCCACATCACTTACCTCGCTGTCACTGTCGCCAGGTCCCGCAGGCTTTTCGCTAGAGTGAGAGGCCGCCGCACCACTTGCACGAGGTGCAACTGGCTGAGTGGTCCCTACTGATGATGGACCGGACTGGCCAGTGCTCGACATAACCGCGGGAACAACGACGGGGTTCAGCGTCACAGGAGTACTAGGGCCTGGAGCGGCCGGGCCAGGCACTGCAGGAATGGTGGAAGTCGTCGAAGTGTGGGGAGGTTGTGTTTGGGAAGGCTGTGCTTGCGTGGGTTGCGCTTGAGGGGTGAGTGCCTGGTGGGTTTGTGCTTGGGTCCCAGACTGAATGCTGGTGGGAATCTCCCGCGTTCCGCGGGAGGCAGTAGCTGAGGTTTGTTGTGAAGGTGGGAACTCACTTGTGGGACTATGCGGGGCCGTTATGTTCACAGCAGCGACATCCGACCTCACGGTGGCCTGTGGGCTGACTGAAGAGCGCTCGCGCAAATCGCGAGCGCCTGCGGGTGTAGCAGGTGCAAAGGCAGATACGCCGACCACGGTGGCATCAGTCGGCACAGTGGCAGCGGACGGAGTTGCGGTTGAAGCGGTCGGAACAGACGGAGCTGTGGCGGCAGGCGCCGTGGCAGCGGACGCATCAGAAAAGGACGTAGTGGGGGCCGATGGTGAAGCAGCTTTAGTATCACCCCCGGGAGCACTGGCGGGAACTGTGGGAGATGTCCCTGCACGAGGGTCGTCCTTAGAGGCGAACGGATCCTCGTTCATATTCATGCCGGCCACCTTATCCGACGGATCACTGGAAGTCAAACTGGGGCCTTTCTTTTGACGGCTGTAATAGGAGCCTAGGTTCTCCGGGATCGACCCCGACAGCAGCGCTGCGAGGTCGCGCTTCCAGTTAGCAGCAACCTTGGCTCGGAATACCCAGTTGTGCATCTTACCGGAGGAGGATCCGTGCTGGCGGGCGCGCACCACAAATTGGTCGTCGGAATTCGCCTTGTGATCCTCCACCAGGGTCGCGTCCAGCAGGTCGATCGACCACACGGGCTCATTCTGTCGCAGCTCAATAAGACTCAGGGGCGTTAGCACGTAGTCGCTGACCGAGTACGTTTTCAAAATCCGGGTGCGGCGCTCCAAAGCGCCAGTACGGATGGCCTTGGCGTACGGCGAATTCTCCTTGGGATACCCCAGATCGGTATCGGACTCGCGGGTCTTCACGGCCGAGCCGGTGTTGCCAACAAATGTGCGCGGAGCCTTGCTTGACTGCAGCCAGTGCTTGTACTCAGCCAGCTTGGGCTGGTGCACAAACACCGAGCTGACCTGGCGGGCACCGTTGGCGATGATCTTGCCATTCCCCTCAGCAATATCAGTATATTGTCTGAGCAAAGACTGCAGGCGCTCCACGACGGCCCCATCCACACGTTTGGCAGCGTCCTGAACGTAGGCGTAGGAGTCGGCCTGGGTGTTGTGCTTGCGCACGACAGAGTCGATTCGCTGGTCCAGCGCCATCTTGATGAGGAACGGGTCCATTTCGGGCTGTTTGCCGGCCTCGGCGGTGTCAACAGCACTAATGTACTTCTTGATGCGAGAAACCAGCTTGGGGTCCTGCAATTGGGCCGTGTTCGGTGTCGTGCTCGCTTCAAACGACGCCGAGTGGTTAGTGAAGTCGGAAATCGCACCGTTGAGATCCTCTTTCAATGACGCCACCTCGCTCAAGAGTTTATTTTTGATGATCGAACTGGCATCATCGGCGCATTTGCCATCAGGGAGATTAAGATCCCACCACAAACGCGCGAACAGGTCCTTGATGCCTCCGGAACCGATCGGGGCAAACTGATCGCCAAGATCCTCAGGCTGGGGCATCTCCCGGCTGATGCGGCCCGTGGCTTCGGAAATCCAGTCGTAGCGCTGAGCCGCCGCCACCAGGTACTTTTCAAGTGTCTCCACCACCTGGATCCAGGCTTTGCAGCGCTCGATCATGGCGGGCGTGGGGTCGCAATTATTGTTCATAGGACGTTTACTCTACTGCGGAAACTGGGAATTGTAGGAGAACCGAGATTAATTCAAAAGCAGCACTTCCCAGTAACTCTACAGGCCGGTAAAGTAAAAGGGCTAGTGGTTGATGGGGTGAATGTTTGTGTTATGTTTTGTTGTGGTGGTGATTGTTTGTGTGATGCTGTATGTGGGCTGATGGCGGTAGCGGTTGCTTCTTTCCCATGCGGGTGCCCCCAGGCAGGCTATCAGAATATGTCGCCTAGTGCCTCCTTCGGTGACGTGTAGTAGGGTACCTAGCTGCAGTCGCTAGGCACCAGCGCTTAGTCGCAGCGAGGTGGGAAAAAACCCAGTCAAGGACTATGCATCGCTGATATACCCTTGCCCGCGCACCGCAGCAACTATGCTGACCGTCTTTATTGTCCCAGGTGGGAAAGCGAGGGGTGGGGGAGCAAGCATCGCCACGCCAACTCTGGCAAATATGGCCCGTTCGCGTGTTGTAAGGATCAACACCGTTGTAATTATATAATATGGCTAAAAAAGCAAAAATGCCTGATTTGAGTCAGATACTACCTTGGGATCGAGCGCCTTTTGGGCACTAGAATTGATATATGCAAGTAGTCTATTGAAGAACCCTCTCTACGCAGAATCCCTCCCCTCCTGCTTATCAAGACACAAATGTATAATAACCCTTACTCTTGTAGCTAGCACCAGCTCATAACTCAGGAAGTTAGGACCCTGTAAAAGCACTGAGGGCAAACAAAGGTGATGATGATCTGGGACCGTGGACCAGTTCAAAGCCGAGGCGTAATCCGGCTCCGAGGACCAGCTTAGTATGGAGGACTACCTAAAAGTCGAGCACAATCGTGCGTCTATATATCATATAACAGACGAAACTCCACGCATATCTGAATGCAGTCATGTATATAAAGGATCTTACAGAATGTAGATGAGATGCGTCCTACAGCTTGGGAATCTTCACCGTTTTTGAGATGTAGGCACAGCCATGGGCGAAATAGACAAGCGAGAACGGGTGTAGCGCGTAAAAGCTGTCCGCAAACCAAAAGCCGCCGGGGAGATTTTGCTGGATTCTGCCAGAGTAGACAAGGTACGCCAAGAGACCCACGAGGGCCAACGAGCTGGGGATGGGGATACCCTCGAAGTACTGGACCTTCGCCTGACCCTTAGACAAAATCGCCGCTGTGACATTGTACCGGGCCAGCCGCAGGAGGCCACACAGCACAAAGAAGCTCAGAATCAGCAGATCCAGGGTGGATTGCAGCCCCAGTGTAAACCCGATAGTCGCCGGCGCCACGCCAAAGGACACAAGGTCGGCAAGCGAGTCCAACTCTTTGCCCATGAGGCTCGACTTACCCTGCCAGCGAGCAACCCGGCCATCAAAGACGTCGAAGAAGAAGCCGGCAAACGTGAAGAACATAGCCCGGTACGTGTACTTCTCCAGGCGGTAGCCGTGGGTGATGTAGCGGGCACTACTGATGATCGAATTGAAGCCACAGTAGCAATTCAGCATCGTGATCCAGTCAGCCCACTGTAGCTGCCGGATCATGCTCAGGTGGCGCTTATCCTCCACATAAGCGCGCTGCTCCCGTTCAGCAGGCGGTGGTGGCGACGGGCTGGGAGAAAAGAACGACGAGCGTCTTCGCACAATTTGCGGCGATCGGCCCCTACTCTGCTGGGGCTTCGGAGTCATATTGCCACTTTCAGTAATAGATATACCTGGGGAAGTTGCTGTTATTCCAAAGAAGGCTTTTCGAGGATAGGACAAAGGACTATTGAATGATATTCCACAATCAACGGTGCTGGACGCTGAATTTCTTCCAGGGCAATACTATGTCTATGACGAAGACTTTCTACACGACGTCTTAGTTTTCGGGGTGCCTAAAAACACTCAAAACTGGGGATGGACTGTTTACGAATGCTCGTGTCCTCCGTTTGAGTACTAGTGCCACTCCTGCCTCATGGTGCTGACATATATTTAGTAGGGGTATGATCCCATGGGAGAAGCTGGCTGAGGTTGTCGTAGCATGTGTGGTGGGGGTTCCCTGACCGCATGTGATCCTCCCATACTGTTACTGCTACCACCGTGACTAACAACAAGCCATCTAAAGTGGTGCTAGAAAGAAGCAAGCATGTACTAGTCCACCAAAAAAAAAACTATGTACCTATGCAAACATGTATACATATATATCATATGCGAGGATTAATACTTCTATATTCTCCAAAGATACTTTCAATGACCTTCAAAAGAAAAACAACATTGCATCGAAAGAGGTGTCGAGGTCAATTATGACACCTAATATCTTCGATGTCGCAAGCGCTTATCTTCTTTAATAGACTAATGTTTATTGATTTGTATCTACTCCACCCAAGCGCTACCCTGTCATGCACACCAATCTATCGAAGACCGTTGAACCAACAGCAATGGGGGATCGCTTGGCTCTCAGGCCGACATGGACTGCGTGACAAAGCTGCGAGAAGTGATCTGCGTCGAGATTTCTTATACAAACCCACTAAAGCGCGAGGAATATTGATGCGTCACTGCCACTGTACAGATCGCATCCAAAACCCTACATTTGATCTACAGTCACACGTAACTTGCAGTTAGGGCAAAATAAGACATCAAGCGCCGCGACTCAATTGAAATGAATGAGATGTTGACTGCCCCACCTCTAATTGAACTAGCTGATCATTATTTTTAATAAAGCACAGCTTTGCCTTATATCCTGTTTTCAGCCCTCTTTTGAGTCTTAATTCGGGGTTGTTCGGCGCCAAGTAACAGAAAAATCAATTTGTATTGAGTAATCAAGGACACTTAGAGTATGGCGAACGCTATTCTCAGTGGCCATCCGCTTATTTGGGGAACCCCTAAGCCTTACCTGCACAAACCCCACGATTCGTGCAGAGTGCCAATCGATCTCAGTCTTTGGCCTACATGCCTGATCACCTTGATACCTAGCCAGATCTGTAACGCTGACTTTGAATCTTTGCTATGCAATTAGTTCTGCTCCATAGAGAGACTTCGTCAAACGACCACTTTTATCAAGTTGAATTAAAACCGCTAGCGCGTCATTTATGTCACCGCGAAGTGGTCCTGAGAGGCTGGTGGAAGATGGCTTACCCTTTCCCAAAATATAAAGATCCTCTGCATCAGTGACGTAGGCCACTTGCTAGCTGGAAGAGGTGGTTATCGAGTTCGCGATCAATTGGATTTGTAGCAGTCCGTTTAGTAAATATGAGACCAAGCCAGCAGGTCAGTTAGAATGTGCTGGACAAGTCTGGTTCAGAGGAGGATTTCCCTTATGAAACTAATACTATTATCGGTTCATTCATGCTAACAGAGTCGCTCGACGTGAACTCCGACAGGATATGAACCTAACCGCATGTCTGCCGAAGACGCGAGACGCATAGGGCCCGCACCCATATGAAGATCACAGTATGACAGTGATCCAGGTATTCAGCGCGTTAGTGGTAGGATTAATGAATATAAGGTGGCTGTGTTGTTTTAGTTATATCCTAGGATTATAACAATCAGCACCTTCTTTGCGCGGCGGGTCTTAAGGGGTATGGGGTGCCCAGGAAGTCTCCAAGGGCAAGGCTGCTATCAAGATGCAAACTTCTGACAAAGGCACCATGCATGAACTAAATATAGATCCGGAGATTCCGGCTAAGATTAGAACCGTTCAGAGTATATAATGAGGTTGGAAAACTCTATCACAAGCTACGCAACACCACACCCAATCTAATAACATGTACGCCGCTCTTATCTTCTCTTCCCTCAGTTTGGTTGCTGCTCAGCAGCAGGTCGGTGTGACCGTTGAATCCTCCGAGTCTAAGTTCAACAATAAGGGCATCAGCAACATTCACTTCGGCGCCGCCATCAACGGTGTCCTAGTGAGCGATCAAAAGATCCAGTACTCTTACAACACCACAGATAAGAGTGTTTACACCACAATTCAGACTGGTAACGGCATTATTCCCATGTCCATTAGCGTGGAGGGAGGAGACCTTGTGTTCGCCCCCTTTGAGAATCACGCTACTGTCGAGAATAACTATCTCACCCTCAATGGCTCCAGCAGCGTATTCTACGCCTGCAAAACTTTGCCCTTTGATCCTTACAGATACACTGCTAACAATAGCACTTACGGTATTGCGGTTTACCCGAATGGTGCTCCTCCGGGTTGCTCGGCCGTCAAGCTTCGCGTTGATACCGTGCCCGGCTCGTCCGTCGGCAACTCCTCTTCCGCTAGTACCTCCACGTCTGGCCACGCAGGTGGTAACGCGACGGCCACTGTTTTGACTACTAAGTACACCACAATTGACTGCCCGACCCCCACCACCGTGACCTACGGAAGCAGTACTTTCACCGTCACTGCGTCTACCCTGATCACCGTGGAGGACTGCGGCTGCACTCAAACTCCCACCATGGCCGCTCCCTCCCCCTCAAATTCGACTGCCCCAACCAGTAGCATTCCTGTGGTGAATGGTGCCTCTCACATTCAGGTTGGTGGTCTTGTTGGCCTGGCTGCAGCCGTCTTGTTGATCTGAAGGTGGCTCTCCCTATTCTGTAACATTAATTGTATCTTTTAAAGATCCTTAATTATTCTCCTCGGATCGATCAATTACTGGGGTTATTTTACATTAGTTGTATTGTGAATCACCGCCAATTATGGCGCCCGCAAGCCGACCTGCCTCGGACTCCGGGGTAACTTGTTGAAAATAAGCACTTGCCGCCTTTGGGCCTTGAACCCCAAACACCTAGGGTTGCGATCCCCATGCATTTGTGTACAATATACAGATATGATTCTATGGCCCAAGCGGACGTTGAATCAAGCCGACGCCTAGGTCCACGGCCCACATGTAGCAACTTCTGGAGATACGGGACGACGGGGAAGTTGTTTGCTTAGAGTTATCGCTGATCTTCTGAAATACTGTACAAATATTACTTCATTCGGAAAAAACGTCAAGTATATAATGAAGTTGCCATCTACGCTGTGAGGAATCGGGGTCAACTATCATATTTTTTCGTCCGGATTTGTAACTGTGAGTACCTGCCGGGAATAATCGCGGGCATCTGCTAACGAAGCAATGGAAATCCGAGGATCGCCCAGCATGGTGGGGTTCAGCCGTGGGTCCACGGGCCGTGGTGGCTGTTGGGGGTATGGATTATGGAACGAGCCGAAATCGTCCTTGAATCGCCGCGGCGAGCTCTGTGGTGAGTAATACTCGTCCTGGTGGCGTCGTCGCATCCACAGTATCACGCCGGCAATAATAGCAGCAACGACCAGCACACCTGCTATAGCTCCGACGACGATTCCAGCAATGGCCCCACCACTGAGGCCGGACTTTTTCCCACTAGAAGCCTTACCGTTACTATCCAGCGCGCCTGTACCCGACGCTGACGGTGCTGCTGACGAGCTGGTAGAAGAAGAACTGGCCGAAGAGGAAGATGAAGTCGAGGACACGCTGGAAGAAGACGAGCTTGACGAGCTTGAGGACGAACTCGAGCTCGAGGTGGTGGTCGAACTACTACTGGTCGTAGCTCCGGACGAGGCCGGTGCAGGCGTCGAGGAAGCTCCTGCCGACGATGTTGCCGACTCCGCGGGGGGACTGCTGGTGGATGAGGACGAGGTGGCCACCTGGGTCGAGACAGCAGCCGCGCTTGTGCTTGGTGGCGACGGCGATGACGACGTCGAAGGGGACAACGATGTGGACGAGGAGGTGGCCACAATCGCAGCCGTAGAACCAGCTGACGTGGATGCCGTGGAAGGCCCGGGCGATGGCGATCCACCGTAGTCAGAATCGGCCGCGGTGGACGCGGATTGGCCACCAACAAGGTAAACCACAAAGGCGCCCTCACCTCCGCACGAGTTTTTCGAGTCGTAATTGCACGTTTTCTGGCATGCATCCTCGTGCGAAGACACCAAACTGGGGGGTACTGCACTGCCGCAGTAGCAAGAAGTCCCACTCAAGGCGAATAGTGGCTGGTTCTGGCCCTGGCACTGCGCACCGCAAGTTCCTGGAGTATTACTTTGGCTCGACGACACCATCTGCCAGTTCTTCAGCTTACTGAAGCATCCGACACTGTCGAAGGTGTAGAGAATCGCGTTCACAGGGCTCAAAAGCACAGCGGCCAGCGCCATACGAGAAAGAGTATTAAACGTCATCAGCAAGAACGGTTTGTGACAAGATGCAAGAAAAGAAGGCAGATGCTAAGAATGCGTCGGATGACAGTTCCCAAGTAAATACACAGCAGTAGCGCTTTGAAGGGAGGACGTAGGTGTGGATTATCAGGGGTATGAATCCGGCCTCTATTAGGAAGGTGCTTGGTACTAGGTGGAAGGCTTCTTTGCTAGGCTTGGGATTCTTTACTAGGCACAGACTTCTTTTACTAGACGCGAGCTTCTGGTATAGGATCGAGCTCCTTCACTAGAATCGCACCTAATAGATAGTTCCTTCGCTAAACGCACTAAACCGGGGCTCCAAAAGAACGCGAAGTTAGGACTGGAGAATGACCGGGGTGCTGAATAGTCTGGGTAGTCCTCGGGCGATCAGGCAACGTTTGAACGAGCGCGCTATCCGCCTGGCCGCGTTCGGGACAATATAACGAGATCAGAAGTAGATATCTGTGTCAGAACCACACTGGATCCGTCGAATCGGTGGTCAGAAGAGAGGAGTGGAACGCGCGTCACAACTGCAATCCGTCTCTAAAATCGCGCGGATACGTGCGACCAAAGGTACTTGTTTCTCGGCGATTTCGATTCAGCTAAGACGAAACCGGTTTGGCTTTTTTTTTTGTTTCGCAAGCAGCCTTCGATAACAAGGAGGCAGAGAGCGGAATCGCGACGGTTAACTGGTGGGTGATGCGAGGGGAAGGACGGGCTTGGGATCTCAAGTGGTACGGTTTGGCAGGGCGTGGGTTTCCACTGCATAGATTTTCTCCTTCGAGCGCGCTGAAAGTTTTTGGCGCAGCGGGCTAGGGCCGACGTATATTACGCGCAGTCTCGCCGACGCGACTCCCTAGGCATTGGGAGATTGTCAGGGTAAGGGTGGGACGGATTGTCCGCCATTATACCCTAATAGCGTAGTGCCCCTACGTGGTGTACTGCCCGCAAGGGTCTCTCAATCGACTGAGGGGAGCCCTAATGGCAGAGCGGTTACTACCTATTCCTGCCACAACATGACAGACTTAGACACCCACATGCACTCCACACAACCCGACCAAGCCCCTTTGCACCATTGAGTTTGCCAGTCTGGCGAAGCTAGTCCCCACATATCCATGACATAACAAGCACATTCTCCTAAATAACCCAGAGTAGTACTTTGCGTTATTTTTAGTCCGACCCCTCTTAAGCGTCGACCTTGCGGTCATATTGGAAAATCTGTTTTGTGGTGGTAAAAAAACTCATTCAGCATCCCCACTAAATATAGCTCATCAAGGCTTTGTGTATATAACCTTGTCATAGATGCTTGCTCGCCGACATGCACGTCGATAGATACATAGCTAGGTTGTTAGATAGTCAGAAACCCAGGTCTCATCAGGAGCGATTTTTTTCGTTTATTTGAAAGTCGCCCGAAATGGCATCACCGTGTCTGTAGTCTCTGCAGGATGACTCCCTGGTGCGTACTTCCTGAGGAGGCGGTCGTTCATTTTTGCTGGGAACTCAGTTAGATCATGTGGCTGCGGCGGTCCTACAACGGGCCCAGATCAGTGGCAGCCTCTGTCAGTATTCCGAGTTGTCGCCGCGGGACCTACTCTAATTGAGCCAGCCGCGGCGTGGCTCGATCATCCCCCAAAAATGCGAATGTGTCAAGCAGCCTGGATGCACGCTTTCCTGCAGGCTTGTGTGCAGTGTTACCACTATATATAAGTTTCCGATGTATGCGTAAATATATGTTTCGATGCGAGGTGTAATATAGACGAGCGGTTCTCAGAGAATGATGCCGATGCCTGCTGCATTCAAGCGTCATTTGTATCCGATCCGGAGCCAGCCGGATGCATGAGATCAGGAATCGCCGGGGGTGCTAGTGAATTGTTCCCCGCCTGATTGAATAGCGCGGAGTTCAGCGACCCCCACCGTAAGCGATGGGGCGTCAGCTGCCCCCCTCGGGCCGGCGACGGCGTCTGGAAGTGCAAGTAATCGCTCATGTTGAAGTCAGGGGTGCGTGGTGTGCCCCTACCGGGGGAATGGGCGAAATGCAACAATAGGCTCGCACCATCACTCGCTGATGGGTCCGAGTGCCGCTCCGGAGTCTGCGGAAGCAGCCGCCGCAACGGCGGTGGTGTCGACGGCTCGGCAGGCAGAGGCTCGTCGTCGACCTGCAGCTTTATTTGTCCCTGAGCTCGGTGGGCCGATGACACCGACACGCTGTTGCCAGCGGGCGGCGAGCGTCGCGGAAGCTGGCCGGAGTCACCAGACGCGACCTCCCGGTGGGCCATCTCCGAGCGGTGCTCGGATCGGTCGGCCGGCTCGTGGTCATGCATGGATATGGGCTGTTGAAGTTGCTGTTGGTAGATCTGGTCCGAGTTCCGCAGCACCGCCCTCGCGCCGTTCGCGCCCGGCAGGTCCTCGCTGGGATAGAAGTGGCTATCACTTAGCCCGCGCTCGAGGCCGCCCGTGGGACTGCTCTCGAAGCCCCCGATGGGGTGGGCACCGACATTACCGTTGCCCGGCGAGCCCCTTCTGGACCCCAAGGAGGGCGGATAGTGGGGCTGCTGCTGGAACTGTCGGCGCTGCTGTTGGCGGAACTGCTGGTGCTGGCTCTGCTGGTTCTGCTGCAACTGCTGAAGCTGGTGCTGGTGCTGGTGCTGGAGTTGCAGCTGTTGGGACTGTAGCGACGAGAAATGCGAGGAGGTGCGGGAGCCCGCGGGGTAGAAAGGTTCCTTGGGGCCCTCGAATCGCGCCTCAACGATACTGTTGACACTATTGATGCGAGGAATGCGAGCGCGCGGGCTGGCCACGGACGGGATCGAGCCCATCGATGAGACCGATGAGATGCTGTTGATGCTGGATCGGCGGCTGGCGGAGCGCGGGCGAGTACTGATTGGCGTATCCAGGGGCCGCGGTGACGGCGAGGCGCCCTCCAGCGTTTTGGAACGGCGCCGCGCGTCTGGCTGCGTGGATTTGCCATCCGGCGTCTTCTGAGTCTTCAGGCTGGCCAGGGCTAGCTTCGACTTCAGGTTGCGGGTGAGACGCGAGATCTCAGCCTGGCGCAGCACTCGATTCACCGCATCGTTGGAGTTATACTGAGGATCCACTTGTCCTGCTGGCTGGTACTGCTGCATGATTAACGAAAGGGTTGCCGCGAGAAAGAGACTACAATACGAGCCAAAAGTGTTCTTCTTTGAGAGAAAAGTCGCACCTCTCTTTTGTCAATGTGTATTTGTCCGTTTTTGGTGGGTGAATATCTCCTTTTTCCAACTTTTTTGAAGGCCTGCGATATGCTATATTTCTTCCAAAAAAAGTCCGTTTCCACCTCTTTCTTGCACACGAAGTCTCAAGAACGTATCAGGAAAACTCGAGTTGAAAGCGCAAAGCCGAGTGGTGCACCACCAAGGAGATTGAGTCAATGCTGTCCACTTGATAGAAACCAAGAGTCTTGGTAACTGGGTGAATTTAGATATATATCTTGCGACCCGTAAAGGGGGTACAGGGGTTAGGCGGAGGGGGCCTGCAAAGTGGGAAAATCGATTAATTAGACGCACACGCATTCAGACCCACGACGCGTGGTGATGCGAGCAGCAACGTGTAGCAGCGTGTAGCAGCTGCCCTTGTCCTCAAGCGGGAGCGCGGACGTGTCTGACACTGACACTCGCCCTATTAATTCCCAGCCGGCCGCGTCGCGGGACGCGCACTACCCTGGCTTTTCCACACACAAAAATCGCGTCAGCGCTTGGACCCGCGTCCGCTGGAGTGGCATCGCCCGTATAGAGGAAGAATAAAAAGAAGACGCACTCTGGAAATAGGTTACCAGCAAATAAACTGAAGCCCCCACCTCATCCCTGAGCGAGCTCGATTGAAACTGATTGGTCGCGTGACGTGGGCGTCCCCTGAATCGGACTTCAGCAGAATCTTCAGATCTCTGCCCTTGCCGGGACGGTACTAAGAGATCTGGGACCAAGAGCAACCTGCGATAGGGCACTTAGTCTATTCAGCTGATATCAAACAAGTAGGGTGACGGCTCAGTCTGGTAGGGTACGGGTGTGAACCCTTCATTGTGACAATCTGGTGAGGGTTTCCCTTTTAACAGCTGCGAGGTTTCCGCTGAGCTTTTATATGGTGGTGCGCTTAATATGACCTCCGCAACACTGGAGATTGGCTGGGTGGATTCCCGAGATCCTTGGAGGAACAGTGGAGTTTTGGCCATACGATAATGATGCTAAGCCTGTTTTTACGTTGTCGACACAAATACATGTCGATCCGTTCCGATTCCTAAAATGGAGATGCTACCCAACCACCCTCGCCATGCATACAGGTTATCAGCAAGTCCACGACGACGACCAGGTGCATGCATGTTACATCAGCCAAATTCGCTCGAAAAGAGCAATACAACTTGCGCTATGCATGACACTGATGAAACTATGAATTTTGTGAACACGAGTAGGATCTATACGTTATTGAGATGAATTTTAAGCGGCACTAAGCGTGCATTGTAAATTGTAGTGGAGGGGTCACTGCTGTTGTCTATAATTGATCCGCAGCCTCGACTAAGCCGGGTCCCTGGCCATCTCGCATTTTGACTTGACCCTGGTCTCTCATAAGTAGAGCTCTCCAGTAAACACTCTGTCGCCTCCCGGCTAACCTCGTTTGTCTTACTTCTCTCGCGAACAGTAGGCCCTAGACAACAGGGCGGAGTTTAGTCATGTGTGTCACCCGGATTAGTCACCTACGTGTTGGTCAGAACGTGCTTTCGTCGGTACTACTCTACGTTCGATCGCCCCCGCAACCTATAGTTGGTGATCGTCTACAAAATAGGGTTGTTAGTGCCAGGAACACACCACCATGGAAAACCGATTACGTGCGATTCAAAAAAAGCTTGCGGACCTGAAAAATGATAGGACCAAGTACTTGTCGGTAGCTTACGTTCTGGAGCTTTACATTGAGTTCAGCAATGCTCTGGTGGGCTTCGGGCCGGACGAACTTGCCAAATCAGGACCACTCATCAACGACACTCTGCTGATGTTCTCGTTGGCGTTCATCACCAGCGGACACACTCGCGAACCGATCGCTGTCTACGCAAAATTGGTCACGCTGCTTGCCCTCTACCAGTTCATCTACACCGATCCCGCCGTCACCCCTAAAGAGCTGAATCTTTTAGAGGCCAGTGTGCAGCACGCTCAGGCGGGCCCTCAAGAGTCCGGTGATATCATTATCCCCCCCGTGACTTATCTTGATGAGCAAATCCAAGAAATATTAGGGCGCATTCGCGGATTCGCTGCCAAAACTTCCGCCACCATGGCTACGCTTCCTGAAGAGGAGTTCCCTTTGAATAGCCAGATCACACATCTGCGACGAGGCGTGCTTGCCGAGGTCGTGAGTCCAGAATTCAGTAAGAAGCGACTCAAGGCCCTGCATAACAAGTTTGTTATGATCAGAGCCCACATTAGCCACAGTGACCAATCCATATCGGCCGTGTTGGACAGCCAGTGTCAGATCACTCAGAAGCTTATCGACTGGTTTGGCAACGGCGTTAGCGCGGAAGATATTGAGTCTGAGGATGCGGATCTGCTGCCGGTATTTCGCCGACTAAGGGAAACGCTACCCGAGCTCGATGTGTTTATCATGACCCGGCGCTGGACGCTCAGGGCCACCGATCTCTACCAGCACATGAAGTATCTACAGTCAATCCTTCCGAAGCTGCTTGTAGTCAGTGACGATACTGATGAGGATGGCCGATCCGTCAGTCTGCCCCAGGGCGATGACAGTAAGTACCTCTATTTGGTCACATACATGGCACGGCGAGCCTGGGTCCAGGTCTTCAAACTTCTGGAAACCACAGAGCCGGTCTCTGAGGCACTATCCTCGCTATACAATCAGCTACTCACTATGAAACGCTGCCTCAATGAAGTTCAGCTTGCCGGGGGCATCAGTAGCTTGCGGGAACTGTACCCATACCAGATGAAACTGGCCAGTCTGGATGACTCTCGCTTTGACGGAAAGTTTGTAGTACATGGCGAAGTGCCCCCCGGTCAGGGGATACTCAACGGTATGTTAGCGGAGTGTTTTGATCTAGTATATGAGCTCAAAGTGGAGTTGGACGAGAGAGGTGAAGAGGATGCGGATGATAGCCATACTACGGGCGAAAGAATGTCTGATGATACCAATGGATTGGCTTATCTGAGCAACAGCGATATAGAAGATGATGAGGTTTCGGTCGGGGTCTAATAGGTTAAGCTGATACTTATTAACGGTATCGATAGTTTAAAATAATCATATAGCTTTCCTTAGCACTTTTGAGTAATAATTTTTGCTTTTCGAAATTAAGACGTTGTTTTGAAGCGGGTTCATACATTGGACCACATGGCTGAACTCTTAGTGTGGTACCATATGCTCAGAACTCCCAAATTATTTAATCATACTAGGTTTCCCCAGAAGCATGTGCTTCGTATAGGTCCATCCTCTGGAAATTCAACTTCCGAATTCGACGGGTGTTATACCCTGGAGTAACTGTCACTTTCTAATGAGAAAGCTCTTCGCAAAAGAAAGCTCTTCGCCTAGGTTGGGTCCGGCAAAATCATAAGGCGCAAAATGAGGGTTCAACTAGACCTTGACGTAGAGCAAAGAGTTCCAGGAAGTAGACGCAGGTAGTGGTACCATATGCTCAGAACTCCCAAATTATTTAATCATACTAGGTTTCTCCAGATAGAAGCATGTGCTTCGTATAGGTCCATCCTCTGCAAATTCAACTTCCGAATTCGACGGGTATACCCTGGAGTAACTGTCCCTTTCCCTAATGAGAAAGCTCTTCGCAAAAGAAAGCTCTTCGCCTAGGTAAGGTCCGGCAAAATCACAAGGCGTAAAATGAGGGTTCAACTAGACCTTGACGTAGAGCAAAGAGTTCCAGGAAGTAGACGCAAGGAGTGCTCTACCTGCGTTTTTCTCGTTACACGCATTAACTATGATTTAGAAGCTTCTAGCCGGCTAATTGGGGAGGTGTGCAGCCATAAGAACTAGCATGATTATTCAGAGGGGAGGTAAATGCCAAGTAGCAACCCAAAGCCTCAACGGCTATGATTAATATTATTACCAAAGCAGTCTAGGCTATCGATCATCCATCTGGATTTATCATTGAGACGAGGGGGTTGTGCTCGATTCTCTAGGGGAATCAGATATGTTAAAAATAGATGTACAGAAGGAAATCAAAACGTAAAATACGAGCAGCCATTGATCGCTTGCCGAAGATTCGTCGTTATTGGAAGCATTAGATTACGGAATTTTGGAGGTTACATTTCTTGAGCCTGAGCATTCGATTTGTCGCATAGAAGAAAAACTCGAATCATTTGTCAAGCAGGGTTGATTGCCCAATGCATGTAAACGCGCGTGGGGGACTCAGGCTTGACAATATGACGCGTCAAGCACGGGACTATTTTAGCGTGTAGCGGTTTCGGGACCAACTGCTAATAAATAATCGATGTAGGGTATGCAGTAATAGAGGGGCGGAGAAAATCGTAGCTACTTGCGAGGGAAAGCGGGGGAATATGCACCCAGGATGACATGGCATGAGCCGAGAATTTCAGCATGTACCGCAACCCTTCAGGTGTTACCCCACATTTTTCATAACCACTGAGTCATTCCCCTAAACCGAAGTAAAAAATATGTACAGTGGGCAACCGAACCGAGAAAAAAGGTAGTGCTACAAGCACTGTGGATAGTTCTGATATTTCTGAGGATCAACTCTATAGTATAGCATCAAAGAAATACAAAATCTTGTTAGATTGATGGAGAAGGGAACGGGCATCGGGTTCTACGTGATATGAGGCGCGTCTGCATGTACCCCAGTTTTTGCAGGGAGCAGGACCCTCTACCCTGAGGGAAATATCTCTGAGTCTGCAGATGAGGCCGACCCCTCATGTACCCAACAACAATTTAATCCGTATAAATAACCCCGTTTTTTCTGATCGTACTCACAAACGCACACAATCAATCATTAATTTTACAGTTCTAATCATCCTCGCAACGTCTACATGAGAGATATTGGATTCAAATACAAGCTTTACAACCCATATTTGGTGGCATGTATCGCCGTCATGGGTGGTTTGCTGTTCGGTTTTGACATCAGCAGTATGTCTTCACTGATTTCTAACAAACACTATGTGGAATACTTTGGTGTTTGGGATGAGGCAGCTGGCCGCAAGACCATCTCTGCTATTCGTCAAGCCGGTATCACCTCCTCTATGCCTGGTGGCTCTTTGTTGGGCTCCCTTATTTCTGGTCCTACTTCTGATAAGCTTGGTCGCAAACCGGTTCTACAAATGGCTGCTTGGATTTGGATGATTGGCGCAGCCATTCAATGCTCGTCTATTAACATGGCTCAGCTAATCATGGGTCGTATCATTGCCGGTTTCGCTATTGGATTTGCATCTTCACAAGCTCCAGTATACGTGGCTGAGATGTCCCCTAAGCGACTGCGCGGTATGCTCGTTGGTATCTTCCAATGGTTCGTCACTTGGGGCATCATGATCATGTTCTACATCGGGTTCGGTTGCGGCAAGATCAACAGTCCTTCTTCGTTCCGCACTGCCTGGGGTATCCAAATGGTTCCGGGTCTGTTCTTCTTCATCGGCACTCTGTTCTTGAATGAGTCTCCCCGTTGGCTGGCCGCTAAGGGTCACTGGGATGAGGCCATTGAGATTATTGCTAAAATTCAGGCCAAGGGCGATGTCAATAATGATCTTGTCAAGATTGAGGTCGAAGAAATTAAAGAGGCTGTCAATGCTGAACAGAACTCCAACTTCAAGTTCTGGCATTTGTTCCGTGGCCGCACTAACCTTCGTCGCACTTTCGTCGGTGTTACCTGTCAGATGTGGCAACAACTCACTGGTATGAACGTGGACATGTACTACATCACCACAGTGTTTTCATTCGCTGGTTACTCAGGTGACGCTAACCTGGTTGCCTCCTCAATTCAGTACATTATCAATGTGGTCATGACGGTGCCTTCTTTGCTCTTTGTAGACCGCTGGGGCCGACGACGTCTTATGTACTACGGAGCCATTATCATGATGGCTTGGATGATTGCTATGGCTGCTGTTTTGGGTAAGTACTCTGTGTATCTACCTAACGGTCTTGACGGTAACCCACAGGTCAAGATTAAGATCCCCGATGATCAGAAGCCTGCTTCCAAAGGTGTTATTGCCATTAGTTACTTGTTTGTGGCTACATTTGCTCCCACTTGGGGCCCAGCTGCCTGGATTTACTGCTCGGAGATCTTCCCTCTTGAGCAACGTGCCCAGGCAAATGCTTTGACTGCCGCTGTTAATTGGGCATTTAACCTTGCTATCGGAATGTTCACTCCCGAGGCGTTTGTGAATATTACCTGGAAGACTTATATTCTATACGCCGTGTTCTGCTTCGCCATGGCAATTCACGTTTTCCTAATGTACCCTGAAACCCTGGGCCTCACTCTCGAAGAGGTTGGTGAGCTATGGGAAGCCAATCTGCCGGCTTGGAAGACCACCGGCTGGAGACCCTCTCGTGTTCCTCGAATTGAGGAAATTAATGCTACCGGTGGCGGCCGCGCACCTTCGATGAAGGAGAAGGCCACTGCCGAACACTACGACGACATCTCCTCGGCGAAGTCAGAGTCTCTCACAGCCTGATTTGGTTGGTTCTCGTACCGCCACATACGACAATGGTGATATTCCTTTTGCGAAGTCTTAATGGACTTTAGCTTATTTTATAAGTATCTAAAGGAACGCAAACGATGATGAACCTGAAAAGATTCACCTATTATGACACCATTATAATATTAGAGTATAATCTCCATTTACGTATTTTTATTTGTTATCTGAGATAATTGCTTCGAGTTGCATCCTAAAAATGGTATTCAGACTTAACGGAATATTGTCTGTATCTTATCCGTGCAGTTATAATAGGCAACACAATACTAGGAATAGCTTCAAAATCTCACTAAGAAATTCTTCGGACATAAACGTAAGTGTCAAAGTCAAGCCAGGTAGCTCTGAAGAGTTATTTTAGAATGAACAGGCTGTAAACAGGTCGGTGGCTCAAGTATGCAATGTTGTTTCCTAGACAATATTCTTAGTCCGAAAACAGTAAATGGGTTTGGTTTCTTGTGGCTATTAGTCCAGTACATCCACGCAACCTAACCTATGGCTGAAATCTCTTTTCCATTCCACATGCACACGCCACTGAGGAATCCATACTCTAAATTTAAGGTATACGCATTGCACAAACCGATAAATTCCAAAGTAATTCATGTTGGCTGGAGTTAAAGAGTTTCTTCACAACTTCGCGCTCTACTCGTCCGGCGGGTTCGGCGACACGCCTCACTACAAATTGTTTTCCAACGAAGGCGCTCTTGGGAAGGCAATTTCGCGGGCGCGCTACGAGATCCTGTTGGAAATGAAACGCTTGGTTCCATTAGGAACTCAGCCCCTCGATAGAGACGCGCTGGCTAATAATCTATACTCTCCCACCGAGCTCATCAATCGTAAATCTTTACATACTCGTGTCAGGAAACTGATCGATGATTATTTGGTCATTGAGATGCTCTTGCGGTGCCCGCCTGAACCCAACTCTGACAATACTCAAATCGACTTTTTGACTGCGTTTGACCGTCTCACTAAGTATGTTCTGCAATACCAGGCCGAGAATGCTATTTTGGAGTCACATATCAACGAGAAGCGAGAGTATGTCAAGTACATGAAGGCGCAGCTTGCTGCTTTGGAAACAGGTAGTACAGGCACCGGCAATCCTAAGGATGGTGACTTGACAAAGTTTATATCCGGTTGAAGTAAACTATTTACATACAATTGTGCTTCAGCATGACCATCATATCTCAGTGAAAACCTTTCACGTAAATCCCAAAAAGCTACGCATACTGCACAAAGATGAACTGCTCTATATCCAAATAGCTCACGAATAGCTCATGGAATCAGCAGCAGCTCGTCTCCGGTAATCCATCTCACAGCTATAAACCTGTGGCCGCAGCAGCTCCTGATACATATTGGCACCATCATCTAACACTGTTATCAAGAACGATTTTTCTTGATAGTAAGTCCAGGAAAAGATACACTCCTGTAAATTGAAAGGATTACCCCATAACCACCTGCATTGGTCCGATGGTTGAGTTGGTTGGTTCCCTGATGGCAGCTTGCGTAGGTTCTCGGAAGATCGCGGGGAAACCCCATGCATAACCCTAGCCTTAGTGGCCGTATCAAGAAGCATTATTAAGATCCATTGTGATTGCGACCACCTGGCAAGGACGATCTCCACATTCGAAACTGGCACCGGATCCATAATTTCTCTGGGCCAAATAACATCCACTGAACTTGTTGTTTCTCTCAACATCTGGTTATTGTTGTGACCAGGTTTTCCCCAAGGGCGTCAGTGAGCTAGAGCAAGTGGTTTACACAGCTCCCAATCCGTGTATTAATCAACGTCTTAGTTAACGGCAAGCAATGCTGTTATCCACCTTACAGGTATACTTGTTATTAGCCACTTTTGTAGAATCACTGAACCCGGCGATGGTGGCTGACGAACGGAAAAATCTCAAAAAAGCCGTAGATTATCGGCCGGCAATTCATTTTAGCCCTACAGAGGGCTTTATGAATGATCCAAACGGTCTGATTCATGACAAAGATACGGGAAAATACCATTTGTACTACCAGTACAATCCCAACGATACGATCGCGGGCAACCAACATTGGGGCCATGCATCCTCTCCCGATCTTTTACACTGGCAGGATCACCCCATTGCGATTTCACCCACAGCCAATGGTGGTGCAGCTTTTTCGGGTACCATTGTCAATGACATCAATAACACATCAGGCTTATTCTCCCAAAAAGGCACCACTAATTTTGTGGCCATTTTTACGCGGGCTTACCCTGATCGCCAGGAACAAGTCATCATGTACAGTACTGACGAGGGTATTTCATTCAAAGAATACGAGAACAATCCCGTGCTCAACCTGAACATGTCAAACTTCCGGGATCCCCAAGTACAATGGCTGGAACATCAGAGGAAGTGGGTAATGACCGTGGCAATCAGCCGGGAACACTTGATCCGGTTCTATGAGTCGAAGGACTTGAAGAATTGGAATCGGCTAAGTGATTTTCAAGGCGGCATTTTCGGCGTCGACTACGAATGTCCCAGCCTGGTACCGGTGCTTGACGAAAACAACAATACCCGCTGGGTTCTTTTCATCTCCATCAATCCTGGAATGCCTTTGGGTGGCTCTGGGACTCAATATTTTGTCGGCGATTTCAACGGTACAACATTTGTTCCTGACAAGAATCAGCAATCTGCGACTCTGATGGTGGATATTGCCAAGGACAACTACGCCTTACAGTATATTAATCCTGGCGCTACTGGGGATCCTAACGCCACAGGTAACAGCAGCATACCTGCGGAGTCTAGCTATATTGGCTGGTTCGGCAACTGGCAGTACTGTCAGGAGACGCCTACAGAATCCTGGCGTAGCGCTATGACCTTGGCAAGAAACTTGTCTCTGAAAAAAGACTGGCTAGGAATTACCCGGCTTGTTCAGTCACCCCGCAACATTGAAAAAATTCGAACGAAGGTGTCCCTCACCGCGTCGTTCAATCTCACGAGCAAGAAAAGCTCCACCGTTCTTGATTTATTTCAAGAGAACTCCACAGCTGTGGAGATCATTGTAAAAGGGCAATTCCGTGATCTCAATCGTACGTATCGGCCCGGTGCTCAGCGAGTATTCATTGATATGTATAACGACAAAAACGAAACTCTTCAGGTAGGAATCGATGCTCTGTCGTGTATCGTATGGGTGGATCGTGGTCGCACGCGGGGCTTTGAAAACCCTTTCTTCACTGATAAGTTTTCTGCTGCTGTGGCCCTGCCCTCGGGTTCATTTGAATGGAGAATCATCTTAGACGCCTCTTTGCTAGAACTGTACACTGAAGAGGGCTTTACAGTAGCGTCTGTCGTGTACTATCCCACCGCCCCTCTGACCAAAGCAATTCTCAGAATTCCTGGCGAGGGTGCTGTAGATGCTGCTGTAACCATCAATCCTCTTAAAAAAACAATGGACCGTAAAACTCTACATGAATAGGCGTCCCCTATCTATCAGCATTGGTTATGCGGCGAATATGACATAATTATTCAAACACTCTGATTGTAAATTATGCTTGGCATAATTTTAGACTTTGAAGGATCCAAGATAACACGCTAGAGAATCATGAAGTCATACTGTTGTTATGTTTAAGTATAAGCAAGGCATCTTTTGGGAGCTCTATAAGCCTCAGGCTCGATCAGAGCCGCACGGCAGATGTGAAGCACCTACATTTATTTGAACATTCATGTATACATATGTGTATGTATGTAAAAGACATGGCCAGGTCCTTTTCTTCATAGAGGGGAACTTTAGGACTTGCGGAGGCGCAGGGTATCCCCTAAACCGAGCGGGATGGTCTTGGAGACACGTCGCGGATGTCTATTGCCAATGTAGGGTCGGATGATTTACCCTAGCTCTAGAGAGCACACCAATGAGTGATTATTCTAATTTCAAGTCATCCGCCCTTTTGAGCTATATGCGTTTATATTGTGGCCCGCACTACTCAAAACAAATATCATGTGGCACAAGGTATCGCTTCCCTTCTCCGCATTCGGGTTCTGCAAGGTGGGGGGAGCCCCGGAGCGCCGAACCCTCTCAGCGCAGGAGTCATCACGTGTGATGATGACCTGCGAGCCGGCCGTCCAAATATTTAAAGCTGATTTATCTCTCAGTAAGCATAGTATCGATTGAAATATCAACAATGAGCACACCTGTTAGAGTTGGCGTTATCGGTGCAAGTGGCAACATCGGCTCAGCTATCGTCAGGAATCTTTCCAGCCGTGGGACCTTCGAAATCAAAGCCGTTGCTCGTGATGCCACAAAGATTGATGTAAATCTACCTTCTGTAACTGCCATCAGCGGTGATGCCACAGATAGTGAGCAACTTATCAATCAATTGAAAGGCATTGACGTCCTAGTGTCTGCGATTTTTTTCAATGTCTCCGCCGACGAACTGACAAATATTGCCAGAGGAGCGGGGGCTAAACGTCTCATTGCGGTTGGCGGCGCAGGTAGCTTGCGTCTTACAGAAGGCGGTCCTTACTTCGTAGATACTCCCGAATTCCCCGAGGAATATAAGACGCTTGCCCGTGAGGGCGTCAAATTCTATGAGCAGTTCAAAACAATCGACAACTTTGACTGGGTCCTGGTTTCCCCTGCCGCAGAGATCGGACCTGGTCCCGCCACTTCGACATACCGCGCCGGCAAAGATATTCTTTTGACTGATGCGGAGGGTCGTAGTGTAATTAGTTACGACGACTTTGCACAAGCAATTGTAGATGAGATTGTGGATCAAAAAAATGCCAAGACACGGATCACCTTCGCTCAATGAGGCACTCTATATTAAACCTAAGACTCCGTTTTGTTGCGTTTAGATACATGAAATAGGAAATCATTAGATGACTCCCTGATCACCTTAAGAATCTGGTAGCTACGCATCTCCCGATAACCAAGCTTTTAAGGGGGACAAAGTGACATGATACTGAGTATGCCATAAATATCCCAGTGAATTCAAAGCAACATACAAGCTTGCAAATCAAGACGATCTTTATTTTTGAATAACTCCCATATATGACATTAAAAAAGAGCAGACTTCACGCATGACCTCTAGACTCCTGAAATATTCAGGGGTTCCAGATTTTATCGAGCATTGCATGTTCCGAATTGGTACCTATTACATAGATCCAGATGAACTTATGCATGGAGACTTCCTCCCCTTCTTACTAATCTATCTTTGGCGATCATCTGCACTTGACAGGTAAGGGGTCTTACCGGTCATAAATGTAGTCTGCTATTTTAGTTTCAAAAAAATTGATGGCATCATCTTACTATACCCAGGATCACTAATTACTGTGTATCGTTGCGATCTTTCGTGAATTGGCTCATTTCGGAAGACCTTTAGACACGCAGTGAAGAAGCCTGGCGAGTCTTTCTGTCGAGTATGGCTACTACAACTATCGTCACGAAGATCCGTATTAATTCGCAGTAGATTAACAAGAAAAAAATACTCTATACTCAATTCATTGACGGGATTGCTGAGTCCTGAATACGATTATTTCGAATGCGACTGGGATAGATAACTACTTACAAGTCTCTTCATCATATGGCTCAAGAAGAAATTCATAGATTGAGAAAGAGCTAGCTCTGTGGTGAAATTTCTGCCTTTAGAGCCATCATCTTAAGATGCCACAGGGTCTAACTTCCAGTGTTGATTACAAGCGATTGCGTGCATTGATATCACAATTTTTCGTTGCAGCCGTAATTATGACCAGAGCAAAGCTCAAAAACCAGTCCTTATAAACAATTCAATTCGCGCATGGCTGAGATTCTTCAAGTCATATTTTGAATTGGACTTCTTCCCGTTTATGAATACTATTCTCCATTCTATTCTGAAGTCATTCTACTGCATTTTATATTTAACGGTGTTAAGCATTCAGGTATCATTTGACGTGAACCAGTCTGAGATAATGTGAGTCCCTTGGACTTATCCAAGTCAGCACGTACATGACGGGAGGTCGTGCGAACGCTTCAAATAATATGCATGCGAAGAGGGACCGTCGAGTAGCCTGACTATGGTTACTCTCAGATTGGTGGACCCTAAAGCGTTGAGCCCCCTGTCGGACTCCCTTATTTCCGGTTGTGAGCCGGAAATGATTCTCCTCAACTTACTGAGTGTATTTGCATTGCACAGAGTATTGATGCGTTGGACTGCAGAAATTACCCTATGCACTAATCCGAACCAATCTCTAATTATCAGCCCAACCCATCCTCATTCGAGTCCCCAAGTTGGCCACTGGCGACTGACCTTAGGAACTACCGACCCCGCCGGCCATATGTAGACATGCTCAAGTAGGCATAGATAAGGAGAACAAATTGTTAATTAAAAGTCTAGTTGGACAAAACCAGGAGAATGCATCTTGACTCTCGTAAACTTGTAAATGATTCGGCCTTACTTATTTGGTAAAAAAAATCAATTATTCCAGTGTAGTTGTTCTGTATAGGGAATACGACGTCATAATCGGTGGCCATTACCGACGGCAAGCCGAAAATGATCTGAACTAATATTCCCGGTCTCGATCGGGGTTACCCGAACCGCGCAAGCAAGAGGTTGCTCCAGGTTACCCGGGGTCAGCAATGGCAGCTCACAATGAATGTCACATGAATGTATGATGTTTACTGGCCAGGTAGAAGAGGAAATTGTCGTTAGACTGTGTTGTTAATCAACTAACTATAAACAGAAATATTACGGGGGTTGTACATTCGTAAATACATCACTCAACATCTACCCTCGAAAATGCTGCGGGGGTTGTGTGAGTCAATTATTCATTCAAACATGCATAGCCACTGCTATTGAAAAAAAATCAATACCATAAAATTTTGATATACACGTGATGTCCATCACTGTGTACGATGAGATCACAGCGACTTTGGGTGGATACACAACTAGGGCAAGGGCATAGTAGGCCATAATCTGCACATCCCCTTAGGGCAACAGCCTCCGTCGAGATCATTCACCATCACTCCGTTAGGCTTTTGTCGACCAATCCCCGACAGCGCCGAAGTTTTTCAAAAGATCGCGGAGCTTTCAAGGTTTAGAAGTGACAGGATAAACGAGAGCAAATAGCCCTGGCACCATTCCTTTTGCGGTCTAGTCTTGTGACGGCTCGAACTAAAAAGTTCAATACTGTATCCCTTGCGCCGGTGTATAACCTGCACTTCCCTCGTTGGTGGCCTCCAAGCCCTCTAGTCTCATAATTCTCACAATGTCGAAGGAATACGAAAAAAGCATTAGTCCCGGGGGAGACAACCTGTCTCTGGGATCGCCGGACACTACGGCAAACATCCCTATCGGCCCGCAAACCTCTCAGATAGATCACTTCCCACCAACAGGTAAATACAGTCACTGGTATGATGCGTTCCGGCCGTCAAGCTTCCTGCGTCCCAGCACGGCTGAGCTGGGTTTCGATACCTCGGACATGTCCGCAACGGAGATCGCACAGCACCAGATGGCACAAGGTGCGCCTCACTTGGCACGGAGGCACCTCATCATTGTGACTGCTTCTGCAGGCATCGGAACCGGTTTGTTTATCGGTACTGGTAACACTCTCCCCTCAGGCGGTCCCGCGGCTCTAATCATCGGCTTCGGGCTGATGTCTATCTGTTTGACCCTTGTCATGTTGAGCACAGCTGAGATGAATTTACGGTATCCTACCGTCAACCCGATGAGTCAGTTGGCTGAGCGGTTCATTGATCCCAGTTGGGGTTTTGCCATTGGCTGGATCTATATGTTCGGGTACATGGTCAGTGCTCCGCTGGAAATCATTGCGGGTGCTGAACTCACCCAGTTTTGGCACAACGATAACAACGCCGCCGCTAAGGTCAACCCCGTGGCCTGGGTGTCGATCATCTACGTGTTTGACGTGTGTATCCATCTGTTCGGCGGATCGCGTGGTTATGCCGAACTCGAGTTCTTCGTCGGTAGTATCAAGATCCTTGCCGTGCTGGGCTGGCTTATTTTTTCGGTCATATACGTAACTGGTGGTGTGCATGGACACCCACAGTATATTGGTGCCCGCTACTTTGACAACCCTGGAGCGTTCATGACTGGTTTCAAGGGAGTGATTCAAGTCATTGTATCGGCCAGCTTTGCGTTTGGCGGTACCGAGATTAGCGGGTTGGCCGCCGCTGAGACCAAGAACCCTTTACGATCGATCCCGTCCTCCGCGCGACAAACATTCTGGCGAACCATGATCCTATTTCTGACTCCCGTCATCATGATTGGATTCGCCGTACCCGCAAACGATCCTGAAATTGGCAGCTCCAACCACGGATCCGGTTCCCCGTTTGTCAGGGCTCTCCAACTGGCTGGCATCAGAGCGTTGCCGTCGATTTTTAATGCTGTCATCATTTGCTCTGTAATCGGAGTGTCGAACTCGTCTACATATGCTTGCAACCGAAGTCTGGTAGGCTTGGCAATGAGTGGCATGGGCCCGAAGTGGCTAGCATACATCGACCGACGGGGCCGACCCATCGTGGCGACCTGTGTGACTCTCATATTTGGATTGTTGTGTTTCGTAGCTGCCAGTAATAAATACAACGACGTGTTTAACTGGCTCTACGCATTCGCTCAATTGGCTTTCCTGTATGTATGGTCGACGATCTGCTTGGTGCACATCAAGTTCCGAATTATGATGCGCCGTCAGGGTCGCTCTCTCAGCGAGTTGTTGTACAAGTCTGCGTTTGGTATTCCGGGCGCTTTGATCGGTTGTGGAATTTGCGTGTTTGTGTACTGTTTGCAGTTTTGGCCGGCAGCCACCCCTGGACCGGCCCACCATAATGTCGCCAGCTACTTCTTCCAGCAGGAACTCAGTGTGCCGTGTGCGTTGGTGCTGTTCATAGGACACAAGATATATCTCAAGGTCACGACCGGCAACTGGGGCTTCGTAGGCATGAACATCGACCTTGACCAGGGTGTTCGCCTTGTGGACGTGGCTGAGATTCGTCGGTTGGATGAAGAGGCGCGGAAGAAGGCTCACGGCAACTTTATTCGCCGAGTGGTCTACTACATTTGCTAAGCGGTCTCTTCAAAGATTTAACTTTCTTAAACTCGCAACTGCCTTCGGTAGTTTTCCTTACGACATCATGATTTTATCTCATACAGCCTATTTCGGCACTTATAGACGAATGTCCCGTTATCCAATGTTTAGCCAATTGATAGGTTTCCTCCCTTCCTATCACTATCCCTTTTTTGTAGATTAGGGAAATGAACCCCCCACACCGTTTTCGCCGTGGAACGCCAGCACTTATCTTTGACCCATATCAACAATAACCCCTTCCCTGCCCTGCCCCCACCTGTCTCCGGAATTTCCGATGAATGGCTCCTTAGGGGTGTCGCATAATCTTTCAACAATGGCCACCCGTGAATAAGTGACACACTGAGTCATTTGATTAAGTTTCGACACCCATGTCTCCAGTGGATAGCCGTCATCTCACCGGTTGGAAGCAGTTTACAACCACTGGATGAGGGTTGGGTATAGCTGTGCAGAAAAGTGGGATGCGAGTCGCAGGTGTTTGTTTCTGAAATGTGAGTCACCCAGTTTGGCATGCCATGTTCGGCGTGACAACACAAATGACAACGCCAGTCAACGAGCTTCATATTATCCAGGTCATTCTGCCGGCAATTTTACATAAATTATTTCAGACCTACTTATATATCCTGTTCTATTCCCATTTTAAAGAAAAAATGCACTATCTTCTTCCGTGTTAACTAGAGACTTTGGATACATCATCAGAAAATGAAATAAATACGGCGTCATGAATATATCTGCGTCCTGAAGATCTCGCGTCTTCTGAGATAAGCACTCTTCGTGCGATAGATAACAAATCCATTAAGCAACACCCCAGAAGACCACCCACACCGGAGGCAATGAAAAGAGATGACCAGTCTCATCAGCTTTATAAGTCCAGGTTCAGCGGGGCGCTCCAGGCTACGCGCAAATCATCTATGAGGTTTAGCTCTTTGTCGCTGAATTTCTTAAAAATTCCAGCATGCTCAGGTGAATCTTCGGCACGCCAGATGTAGTTATTGCAACCACGCTCAGGAGCATGCGCCCATCCTCTCCATGCCAATACCGCCGCCTTCCAGGTGTTCACAGTTTCTGACTCAGGAATTATGGCACCGTCAATATCCAGCATTGATTTATAGTGCCGATCGAGACTTTCCACAGTGTCAAACTGCTCTCTGAGTGCAGGGTGAGCCTCCCAGTCATCTTTCGTGAATTGGTGCTGGCAATTTTGAAACCCACCGCTAATCCAGAGTGGCTCCATATCATTAGTGAATTGCACAGTATGCGACGAGTATATTTTGTGAACATCGTTGTCATATGTCTCAACCTTTCCAATTGCGGCCGCGTTCATGGGGTTAAACCTCAGGTCTCGATTACCAGCAATGTGCTGGGCTATCCACATCAGCTCCTTACTCCCCCAACTGGGCTCGCTCGTTTCTTCATTTAGTTGCAGCAGTACACCGGTAAGCAGACCAGTTAAATGATTGCTCTTCTTGATTGCAAACATGCCATTAGCCATCTGGTTTTTGAGAATGCTGTCATTGAAAATACCACGATCCGAGTTTTTGAGGCTCATACGGAAGGAAATTAGCTCGTCACGGCTGGGCATCAACTTATTGTAGATCTTTTGTTCGTAAGCTGTATAGAACTCATTGGGAATGACTCGGTCCCGGAAAAACAGCACACCAGAGTCTAAGTATTCTTTTGAATCAAAGAACTTGGTGACATTCACCAACGGAATCACAGATGGCTCAGTGTAGATGATATCAGAGAATTCGCTGAAAATTAGGGAAAGCCACGGAAGCATTGACCAGTCTGCCATATCCTCATTGCCCTCGTCAATATACTGTCTTAAATCGGTAGCAAACACACGAAGCGAAGGCGCTAAGGTACCAATGGCAGACAAATGCCTAGGTGATAATGTGCCAAGGTGCATCAGTTGGATAGGCAACTCAACTTTTAAACGTTTAAATACATTGATGAGCCGCAAGCTTTGCTCCAAGGTATCTTCTTCAACAGGAATGACAATACCACGCTCAGATTTTTGGTGCATACTGACAAGATCCGCCTCAGAATTGAACATAGGAAATAATTTTCTCATAATCCGTCGCAACTTTTTTTCGGGGAGGGGCATCAGCCCACCGTTCTCGGAAAAACAATTTCCAAACTGCCGTGCCGCCTGGATACGTTCCGCGAAAGTGATCTCGGATTTGTCGCGCTTGTTACGATTGAGGAAAGCGTTAAAAAAATTATGGCATGCACTGTCAATGGACTGGGTCCTAAAGCGTGGGTCCACTTCCAATGGTTTGATCTGATGACGCAAACCTAGCAGTGCTAATAACGCAGTGCTTATCAGCAAGAATCCGAGCACGATCCGAGACTTCCGTAGCATGAAGTGAGCGGGATTTGCTACTTTATGAGGCAAAAGAAATTCTCGATAGACTTACGATTTCTCAGCTAGCAAGTTACAAGAGAGTCAAATTGCCTACTGCCTAATGACTGTTCTCCTGCTGACTTGATCCAAGAAAAATTGGATGACAAAAAGAACAGAGCGTAATAGTAGGTGATGAATCGTTTATATCCCTTGATCACTCGTTCTCCTGACCGGGAATTCCACAGGGAAAACGAATATCTTAAAATGTCTGTACCCTGCTCTTCTTTCACGTCTTTTTATCTACAGCATGGACCCCACCGAGCTGGGAGGGATCCCAAACCAAGGATGATGGGCGCCCGCCCGATCCGGTTAATCGACCTATATACCCACATCTGGCACTAGGTCACCCTCCAGATAGCGCATACCCTAAGTCCCTGCTGAAACACCCAAATCATGGTTTCTACGGGTCAAACCACGACCAAATCACGACGGCATAGTGTTTCCTATATTGTAATACCCACCTGCCTGTGGACGATATATATATCAGAATCATTAGTATAGGCCAAAAAGATACTGATTGTGAACCCGAATACTAACTGCGGTCTCAAGGCTTTCGGCATGTTGCTCGGAACATCGATCTTCTGAATATCCCTCCCGGTTTGCTTGCATACATACCTACGTCTAATCAGTGGCCTATCGAACCCAGACCTAACGCCTCTGTTAATCATCACACGGCCACTTGACAGGAACACAACCCGTAACCTACCGAAAAAATCCATAAACAAATTGCAGGGCCTTCATACGACCTAATATTTTTTTGGTCACTATGAGTGAATTGACATCTTCAGACCAGCATTATTTCAAATCTTATGACCACTTCGGTATCCATGAGGAAATGCTGAAGGACGAGGTTCGCACGGTTTCGTACCGGGATGCAATTTTCCAGAACCGGGCCCAATTCAAGGACAAAGTTGTGCTGGACGTTGGCTGTGGCAGCGGAATTCTATCCATGTTTGCCGCATCGGCCGGCGCCAAGCATGTCATTGGGGTGGACCGATCAAACATCATCGAAATGGCTCGTAAAGTCGTAAAGGCTAACGGCTTGCAGGACAAAATTACGCTGATCCAGGGCAAAATGGAAGAGGTTGAACTGCCTTACGACAAGGTTGACATCATCGTAAGCGAATGGATGGGATACTTTCTCCTATACGAGGCCATGCTAGATACGGTACTCTTTGCCCGGGACCGGTATCTAAAGCCAGACGGCCTGATCTTGCCCGACAAAGCGATCATGCGCATCGCAGCCATAGAGGACAGTGATTACAAGGCGCAAAAGATCGATTTTTGGGACTCGGTGTATGGATTTGACTATTCAGTCTTCAAAGAGGTGGCCCTGCATGAGCCTCTGGTCGACACGGTTAATATGAATGCATTGCTGACCCCAGGCTCAGACCTGTTTGAGATCGACTTGTACACGGTGACCAAGGAACAACTAGCCTTCGATCAAAAGTTCAACTTGGTGTGCGCTGATAATGACCGCGTGCATGGCTTTGTGGTGTGGTTTGATATGGAGTTTGTCAAAATGAAACATCCTATTCGATTCTCGACAGGTCCTCAAAGCCATGAGACACACTGGAAGCAGACTGTATTTTATACTAAAAAGGATTACGATTGCACTACCGGCGAGGAAATCACTGGCCGCATGCGGATCAAGCCTAGCGACGCCAATCCCCGCGACCTCAATATATGGTTGGAGTATCAGTTCGGCAAAGAAGAGCCGGATACAATGACCTACCTGTTCGCTTAAACAGGGGCGAGTATTGATGTATATATATTTAATTACTATTTACAATCGTTAGGCTCCCGCGCTGAGCCGTATACCAGTTCCCTTATATGTTTACTGCTTTCAATGGAAATCGCTAACTAAGGAAGGAAGCTATCCACTACTTCCCGTAAATCATAGGTACAGTTCATTACATCATTATATTCACGTATCGCTCATAAAACCAAGGGGGGACATTCGATCATAAATCCGTGGTCACAGTCATGGACTGGGCGTGCACCAATGACGTGGGCGGAAGACCGTCGCACAGCAAGCGCAACGAGTCATAATACTTGCACGACGCGTTCTCGTCCGCGTGTGTTCCCAAAGCTGGGGCAGGTAAATTTGTAAACACTACCGTGGCGTCTTTGGAAACACGTCGCATCAAGCAGTTCAGAATGAGGTGCTGTGCACTGGCTGGCAGATCGTTGAAGCGAAGCTCGTTGTCATTAGCTGGAGTTCTTGAGCGTTCGCGAGGTTCTGGTAGCGGCAGTAAATCGGACGCATCCATGGGTTCGTCCTGGAAACAGGGCCCAGTTTCTCCATCGACGAGGGCGACTCCACTCGCAGCACTCTCAGTGTCATCATGATATTCAGTACCATCATTGTCATGATAACTCAGGCTTGAATCTGAAGGAGCCCTTGTGCTCGAAGTTTGCAAATCAACGTCGATGTCATCAATTTGATCATCACTGTCATCATCGTATCTATCAGCACTTTTAGCCATAGCTCGCAAGTCAGAACGCAGCCACCGAGTGGACTGCATAGAATGCGCGACACCCAGTTGTTGCAAACTGCTAAAGGTGCGCCGACGCGTGCGAGCAACCTGGGGCACAACGTATTGCTTCTGGTCGCGTTTCACAATTTCACCCCCTTCTCTAGCGGAGCACAGATTATTGTACCACTGCGACTTCGACAGCGCCTCCCTCACGTAGCCATCTCTATCGGGGTAGCCTTTGACGATGATATCGTAAACAGCGTTATCATTGTCCAGACTGCACACCATTACCTCTGCGCGGATACGCAGTGTTTCTAGAAGCTCAGCAATACGATCTGTTTCCCTCACAATTTCCGTACTGTGTTCCACGAAAGCAATCACCCTGATATTATGAGTGGTTGACCATGCCTTTACCGAATGCAATATCGATCCCAGTTGCAGAATTAGAGTATAGGTATCAAAATTCTTCGAGGTGCCATTCATATTTTGATCAGCGTCCTTGAGTTGAGCTCTCATTTGAATAGGATACAGATCGATATACCTGTCATTTTGTGCCGTATGACTAGACCATTTCCACCAGGGCGTGGGGGCAGGGAGCTCAGCATCCATAAATCCCCGGCTGACGCAAACATTAGAACCCATCGACAATAAATCCTCAATGATCTCGATCCACTGAGATAGTTTGAGGTGGCGTTCTTTACGTAGATTGTCGGTGGGTAAACTTTGAATGTCAACCTGGGTGAAATCTCGGTTCTGACCGGATTCATGTTCATCGTAGAATCCCAGGACGGAAATATTGGGTCGCATTCCCCCCAATCCTGAGCCTAAAAATACATTTCGAGCACCCCAAACCACGGAGGGGCTTGCTGTTATCTGGAAAAAGGCCTTGATTTTATGCATATCCCGCAATTTCTCCCATGCGCTGCGCTGCTTCGCGATTTCCACAGCCTCCTGATGGAAAGACGACCCGGTAGTGATCACTACATGACCCAAAATAAATAGTCCACCCTTTTTCAGGTAGTTGCAAAATTGGATAAGCTGCCAACCAGATCGTGGGTCATCAACATAGAGCAGGAGTTGAGGCCTCCAGTACTTTACGTGGTCCTGTTTGAGCTTCAAGAGATACTTGCGGACCTGGTGGTAGATAATGGACTGAGACACATCACCCCATGGTTTTGGGGCCGAATACGAATGGATTACCACGAAGATAACTACTCCCACTAGTAATATCACCAATGCAGCCACCATGTCAGCAGCAAGCATTGCCGCAATACACACAATGAATCCAGTGAGGGCTGTCGGGGCATTGAAGTAGCGAAAACTTGGACGGAAATTGGGAGCTGCCGCCACTTCCAGCAAAAAGCAGGCCAAATTAAGCACCACAAATGTCATCAATAAAGCCATCGTAATGTAAACTGCGATTTGATCCACGTTTAACAGAATTGTCAATTGGGTCAATACATAAGTAGCAACAATGGCAGCCTTGGTGCTTTTAAAAGGCCCCAGCAAAGGGACAACATTATCTTGTGCAATAGCCTCCAAGAGTTTCGCCGCGCCAAAAACGCCCATCAGTGCCGAAAAAATGGAAGTGGCGAACTCACCAAGTAAGACAAGTGTGGGGCTCAAGTTCACAGTGCTAATTACGTCAAGATCCCACACTAGCAAGGACCTAGAAACGCTGATACCCAGAGCAATGATCACCAATGCGTACATAAAAAATGTTAACAGCAAGCCCGCCATGGTGCCCTTGGGTATCGCTCGGGAAGGGTCAATTAGGTCGCCAGACATGCTAGCACCCGCGAGAATCCCCGCGGTTGCCGAGAAAAAGATTCCAAATAGATTGCCGCCGAACGAGTTTGACGGGAGCCAATTGCTCTTTAATGTGCTCCAGCTCGGCCCTGTATACCAGGCATCGTATTTAGTAACGTAGAACGGTCTTTTGAACAAAACTGATGCAGGTACGGCCATCGTAGCTACTAGCAGGATAGCAAACAGCATTTTCGATGATCGCGCAAACATTTGCGGGCCTACAAGGCAGATCGCCGTACAGATCAGTAACAACCCCGTTTCATAGCCAAAAACACACCGTGAGGAGTCCGGTAAGAAGGATCCATTGCTTCGGCCAAATGCATTTACTAGCGGATCGGCAAATCCGACAATATTAAGGCCTGCATTCAACACTTGACCGATGTAAAACACCACGCCAATCGAACCGCCGAATTCGGGGCCCAGCGATCGGCTGATCATATAGTAGGCCCCCCCACCTTTGACAACGCCGTTGGTGGCAATTGCTGATAAGGACATCGTTGTCAACAGATTGATAGTGTAGCTGAGCAACAGCAGCAGCAGCGATCCCAACACGCCGGCCTCGCCTACTATGAAGCCAAATCGGAGGTAGATAAGAATTGATAGGACATTCAGCGTTGTCGGAATGAATACGCCTTCATACGTATTCAGCTTGGGCATCAGTAATTACTTTAGGGAAATAAAATCTGAATCGGTAGGTCCACGTAGGATTGCTGTGATTGCAGGAGATAGCAGTGTCTTAGCTTGACCCTAGCACGTAACAGCAGTTCTTTATATCCTGGTGTACTCTATCGGTGACACCAACAGTAGAGCCCTGAGTGTTAATCAATCTCCGTCTGGACAGCCGCCAAGCAAACGCTAGCAGTGTCGACTTACGCGGGTAACCCTAAACAGCCGGATATATTGGCCTTACCCTTGCCGTTGATATCATTTGAACGGATACAAATGCATATGTATCGGAGGACAGCAATATGTGCAAATTTTGTCCCGAGGGAAGTCTCTTCGTTTGTGCAGATCAGCTATGACTCTCAGAGATATAGTCAAGCGTAGACTCAGGGGAGGCATCTCATTATAGTCCTTTGATAAATGCGATATAATCAACGTGCTCATGATATGGACAGAGTGATATCATCGCCACACCCATAACCGAGAGATAAACTAGCTCATATAAAGTCGGAGAGCTGAAGACTGATTATATGTTCTGTTTTAGCCTTCTCAAAGGAGTCATTTGGCCTTAGCCTGTGTAACAGTCGGCCTTCCTCAACCAAGCCGCCCTTGCCCTTGTTGATGATAACTGTATCGGGAAAGAGCTGGTGCGCACCAGATATATCTGGCTATATCTGTAAATTTCATCACAAAATAGACGGTTGCTATACTCCAGTAGTCCCCATATGATCGCCAGTGCTTTCGATGGAGCTTTCACATTTCGTGTCTTTGGTTCACTCATTAGTGTATAAGTTGGCGATTACTCACATGTGCTCAACGTAGCTCCAGCTAAAATGCAAAACGACTTGGAGGAAAGTTCTCACGCGTTTCTGCGCGCTTGGTCGCCATAAATACCGGGCTATCGATTGACGAAGTCTATCCGAGCATTCAAACTTCTTAAAGGCATATATACTAAGTCAGTGCGATGATCTAACGACTGCACCAATTTGGTTGACCGACCGCGTCGACTGCCTGTAATCTCGTGGCTACAGCCATACCATTACAGCTGTGGTCGGTGTTTACCGTCCACAACCCTTGAAGTTCACTGGCGTGATTTGATCAACCAATAACATTTGAAGGCATCCTTGACTTACGTGGAACATGATTGGGATCAACGTTTATGAATGAATTCTATGTATGTTAACACTTTCTATGTACATCATGGCGCACTTAGGCAGTAGCGTCCTTGAGGTAGGCAAGCAAGTCATCAACGTCGGCCTTCTTCTTCAGACCAGCGAAAGCCATCTTGTTGCCAGGGATATACTTCTTGGGGTTTGTGATGTACTCGTGGAGAGTCTCCTCACTCCAGGACACGCCCTTCTCCTTCATGGGATCGGAGTAAGAGAAGCCTTCTTTGGTACCACTGGTACGGCCGAAGACACCCTTGAGGCCAGGGCCAACCTTGTTGGTCTCGTCAACGACGTGGCACTGAGCACAGCGGGTCTTAAACAACTTAGCTCCCTTCTTAGCGTTACCAGCCATTATTAGTTTTTTGTGGGGTGGTGGTGTAGATGATAAGGAATACGTGCAAGCGTGCGTGCAGAAATGTATTTATTATTTTGCTCCCGATGCATGACTAATCAGACGCGATTTTATTCGGTAACGCCAACCGCGGACCATTCGCGACTCGAGCATGCTGAAGCTCAAGAATTTTCATCGATATTCGCGTAATCCATCTTTCTGAGAGCTTTAATTGAATTAATCTGATGTAGGGACAAAACAGCCGTCGGTGGATACGGATTTTATAGAGTCTTCTGAGGTTGACGCAATGCAAATATGGAAAAAACATTATACACCAACCTTGCCCTAACGCGTCAGCTCGAATCGAGGATCCACGATTGGCCTGCCGGAGGACGACCGGCACCACATATTGACAATTTCATGAATTTTTCAATCCATCAAGCATATTCGTTGGGCGTACACCAAAAGTGAGCTGATCTGGTCTCATATGCACTAGGCTAACAATTATTGCTCTATGGAATACTAAGCTGGACGCCGAAAATAATTTTTTTCTTCATCCATAAGGTTCCGATCTGTCCAGCCACATAAATCCCTGCCAGTGGTAGTTCCGAGGAAGTAGTCGTGGTGGGCAGTAGGGTCAGTATGTCCCAGTCTCACAAACAATGCCTCAACCCTTAGCGGCTACATGAATATTTATGGGCCAGCGTGATGACCACCTCTTCTCTCACACAGCCTGCCTTTAAATCGACATGCTGGGTGTAGTGATCCCATCGAGCTGACGTGTTCCACGTCTTTCTCCGTGAAGACGGACGATGCGATTGCGAGGCACCCGACTTCTCTGTAGCTTGTCGATGTGTCTGCAGGCTCAGAATGAAACTATTTAAGAGTAGTCGTTTTGGCTGCTTCTGATAGTTGGCTATGTAAACTTATGTTGGTCGCTGTCAGATCTGCTTTCTTGGCTAAATGCCAGACGTGATCTATCATGTAGTAGAGAGGAGGGGCAGCGAACAAGCGCACATTTACATAGTAGCAGCGTGGGTTTGAAAGTAGATATTTCTGGGCCTTTCTGCACGGTCGGGACAAACTTGATGAAGAAACAAGAAGGAAAAGAACGCCGGAAGAGGCTTGAGGATTTTCAACAACTCCGTTGTCTGGAGCTTCGGTAACTTCAAAGGCTCTTAAAGGAGATAGATGGCTAGAAGTTTTCAGTTTATAATCTGTGGCGGTATAACTTTAGAGAGAAGAAGACTGGATGGTGAAGTGGTAGTGTACTCATAGGAAAAGAGTTGCCAATAACTACTTTCGATAGTAGATATTATGACATGTATAACGCTACAGGTATAACGCTGATAGGGTTCTTGTTAAAGCCATAGTGGCCTGGATGCGGCTCTTCACTTCTATGCAGAGCAGCATGCTTTAGTGTTCTTGTGTAATCGTCATGACTGGGGTAAACAGGACGTGTAGGAGATATTCTCAACGCTTGCTATACTTGAAAGTGCTGTATTTATATTTGAATATTAGGATAAATGCGAATACTAATCATAGAGATTCATGTTGTTCGTGGCAGCAGAGAAATACAAGTTGCGGAAGTAGCCATTAGAGTCCCTTGACACGTTTCTGACAGGGCATATTTTGTGCATTTCATGTACTCTCAGTCCAATTCATGTGCTCATAATTGAAAAATAATCGTACATTACGAAGCCGCCAAGGTTTCGAGCCCAGCGCCACCGTGATTCCAAATATTAATCGTAGAAATAGTCCTTGACCGTCACAGCAGCACCAGCGGAAGTACAGCTAAGCGGGAAGTACTTACTGTGTCCGCACTGATAAGGGCAATTTTCAGAGGGTAAGCTAATTACTAGTAACGAGAAAGGGGTTTGCGCTGATAAGAGCGCATACCATGAATGCAATGTAAATGGCGCATCGTCGCGCCGCACTTTAGTAATGACTCCGTAAGTCTATAGAAATACGACAGACATCGAGTCGCTACAGTGAATCTTGAACGGCAGATATTACTCTCGACTCCGAACCACTGGTATAGAAGATATAACGTTAACGGTCCACCAAATATATAAGAAACCTGGGCATTACTTTGACCAGTAGGCGCTTTGCAGCCCCCCAACCCGAAGGTGGGCCCCGATCACCATTTAGACGTAGCGTCAGAACCACACCGGTGCGGCCAAGATCTCACGGCTGAGACGCAGAGCTCGTCGGTTCTGAGACAAAGCATGCGGCGTTACAAACTCTTGAAATAAAAAATGTAGTTGGTAGCAGTGGAACGCGTACATAATTAGCCTATACGAACCTACGCTGATGTTTTTAAATTACTCGCATTACGAATTTTACCCTACAGAAGGCAGTGCGTGTGTACCTACAACCACTGGTGGATGGAAAACGAAGGGTTCATTGGGGAGTCAGCCTCGGCTGAGCGCTGAAGGGGTCCTGCGGCCAAACAGTGCGGATTCGGTCAGCTTCATTTTCTACAGGATACGGGTTCAAGCTGCGAGCGCGCGGGACAGACATCGGGTCAAACCCTCGGCTCGAGGTGTCGTGATCAGCGAGTTCCCTCGAACCCTCCTCTGGGCCTCATGCTTGGGCGTTGGGCGGCCTCGCGACTGACGGGGGCCCGTTGTAGGCGCTGAAAATAGGGTGAAATGAAGGGTTCGGTCTCAACGACAAGATCCCAGTACGTACCCTAGTTCGCGGCGAGAAACCCCTAACTAATTTAACGTGACATAAAACCCTGGCCCTCGCGCTCGGGGTCTGCGGGAGACAGGCGTAGGGCCAGGCGTGCCTGGGTCTCATGTAGGTAATTACAGTGTCGTGGTCAGCAGGGGTCCGCGTGGAGAATCGACTTTCTTTTAAATATCTACCGCACCCCTGACATATCCCCCTTGATTCCAACTGCCACGACCCTTGGTATAAGATTCGCGTGAAGAGCACTTAGGCATCCATAATAAGCCTCATTGAATCCTACGCAGTCTACGGGAGAAGTGAACTGGGAGAACCCCTGAACAAGAAATCTTGGTGCCCTTTGGGATATACGTTCTCTAGACTTTGAGCCATAGGAGTGGCACTTTGGTTTTGCTCGACACGAGATTTTGAAGGAGCGTCTACATGGAACTGAAGCGTTCAATTACCAAACGGATACGGATGCGCCGGTCCGCTGCCCCGGAAAGCATTGAAATGCCTGCCAAACAACCTGTGCGATCGCCTTCGTTACAGGGACTCGGTTTAAGCTCAGCACAGAGCACGCCAGGTGTATCTGTGATGCCGAACACCCCACGGACCCCGGGCACCGAGGAGTTTGCATCTATACCGTTTGATGGAGTGCCGATGTCGTCGCCGCCGACGATGTCATCGCCGAGCCGCTCGACGCGCAGCGCGCGGAGCAGTCGGTCAGCCAGCGTAGCTTCCTCTCATTTTGGCGGCCCTTTGCTGGGCTCTCCCATCAGTGGCAGTGGTGGAGGCCCGCCGCCGCCACTGGTTATTAACACCGAGTTTGACACTGACCCACGCTTTTTTGCCACTGAACCGCTGTCGCCAGACTCTGAGAGCGAGGTCAGCGAGGCTGACGAGATGGCTCAACACATCCTGGCCCAAGTGCGCCAGGGCGGGCAGCAGAAGTGGTCGCTTTAGACGCTGGCGTCTGGGGCACCCCACCACGCACCCGGAGTACTGCATTAGATATTCTATATAAATGTGCTTATTTTTGGCTACTAGTCAGTTAGACACTGGCAACTGTTTCTTTTTCGCGACATAGCAATTTCAAATGCCGCTGTGGCCTCCGGGATTTGCCATTACATGTGAAATCGTCTTCGTCGGGATTATTATGCGGGTTCTCAGTTTTTTTTTCAATGGGTCAGGGTCTCACCGAGGATACAGGGTTTGTTTAATGAAGTGCATGAAGTCTATCTTTCGGTCCCACCGTCACGGGACTATATGCCCAGATTCAGGCGGATCCAGTGGGTTGTGGGTACTAGCCGCCTGAACCAAGGTGTGGGGAAGACAGTGGAAATCACCTTAACTGCCGGATTTTGCACTGAAAAAAACACACTATACTTGGAATTATTCGTCCTAACACATGTTGTGTCATGGATGCGAATTCATGGCGTGGTCAGCTAAAAAAGAACAGGTGCGGCGGAAAAATCTTAATGCCGATCGCTATCAGTGTTGTGTTCTCGTGGTCAGTTAGATGACCGATAATTTAACATTTACTAGTTTTGGTCAACTCTGAGACCTGCTTGGACCGGCAAATTCGAGAATTACGTATTCGGAGACGTTTATTGAAGGGTGAAGAATGTAACCGCAGTAAGTCAACAGTCGCATATATACGGCACTCTTAGGGGCCTATTATTGTGTTCATTGTGTAATTAGAGTACACCAAGGTGATTGGGCACTGCATACAATATTCCCCTCTTTTTTTTAACTCAGCCTGATTTATCACTCAACATTTATCGAGGGGAACCGGTCAAGACAGTGACTACTCTTGGCTCGGCTGGTGAGCCTTGGCTCGGCTGAAAGGTGTGTGGGGGCGGGTTGCTTCATAGTTAATCCTCTCAGGGTAAGTGTTTACAGGGTTGAGGCCTATCCAAGGCTCAATATGCAGTTCAATGCAATGCGTGCAGAGTCGTGCGAGAAGTGCCGACGAGAAGACGAGGATCAATCGGAAGATGGTCATGAATTCGGTATAGTAGTTTGCGGCGCGCTGTGGGAAGCGTCCTGCCCGACGGCCGTACCTTCGGGTGAAGCTCGCGTCCCACGAGATTCCCAATTTCTCCGAGAGCATTTCAGCCTCTTGTGGGCTTGCACGCCGTGAATTGCGATTGTAGGGGAGTATCCACAAGCACCAGTTTAGTAGTGATGACCTGCCGCAGTGAAAATTTGGCGGTATCCATTAGAATCAGCGATAGCCGCACCGTTGTCTGAAGAGGGTCCGGATAATCGACCGGCGGCGCCGGGGCTAGGGCCGGCCCCCAATAATTTTACGAACGGGAGAGAACCTAGGTTGAGAAGGCATGATCGACTACAAGGGCAAGCTAGTGCTGGCGCCGATGGTACGGGTGAGCGAATTACCGCTACGCAAGCTGTCGCTGCAGTACGGCGCGGACCTGGTGTGGGGTCCCGAGATCGTGGACAAGCGGCTGATCGCGAGTCGACGGATATGGAACGAGAAACTGCGCACCGTGGACTACGTGAACCTGAAGAACCACACGAATCTGACGTGGCGCATGTCGCCCGCCCTGGAAAAGAGCCGGGTGGTGTTCCAGCTTGGATCTTCGGACCCTCAATTGGCGGTGGAAGCGGCCAAGGTCGTGGCGCCCGATGTAGCGGCCATCGACCTGAACTGCGGCTGCCCGAAGCACTTCAGCGTGCACTCCGGGATGGGTGCGCAGCTTCTGCGGACCCCCGACAAGCTGGTCGACATTCTGACCCGGTTGGTAACCGAGGTGGGCCGGCCATTCAACATTGCCATCAGTGCGAAAATCCGCATTTTGCCGGAGGAGCAGGCCACCTACGACCTCGTAAGGCGGATTGTGACCACTGGTATCTCGCATCTAACCGTGCACTGCCGTACCCCGGCCATGCGCCCCGTGGAACCGGCCAGATATGACTATTTGCCCCAGATTGTGCAGATCTGTCACGATGCTGGCATCACCTGCTTTGTCAACGGCGACGTGCAGAGCCGGCAGCAGCTGGCAGACATGCAGGAGAAATACGGCGTGGACGGCGCGATGGTTGCGCGGGCGGCTCAAGAGAACCCGTCGTGCTTTAGGGCGGGCGGCGAGCGGGAGCCGATTCTGGAGATCTGCCGGCAGTTTCTCGATGCGTGCATTGCGTACGACTTCAATGCCGCGCACACGAAGTACAATCTGATGAATTTTGTGGGGGGCCGCTCACCACTGTACGCCAAGTTCGCACAGGCCAAAACGTTGGAGAAGCTAGACGAGAGCCTCCGGGCCCACGAGCAGCAGGGCCAGGAGGATGCGGCCCCGCATGGGGACGTCAAGACTACTGTCGGCGCCAGGGCCACTGACAGAGAAGCCAAGGCTACTGACAGAGAAGCCAAGGCCACGGTCTGGGAAGCCAAGAGTCGTGATGGCGAAGCAAAGACTTCTGATGCCGAAGTCAAGTGCGCCGAGGAAGATGCAAATGTCACTGACGCCGGAACTCGTGTCACCGACGAGGCGATCAGCTCCAGCAACGCTGGCTCTCAAAATAGCGACCGGGACACCGAGCCCACCACTACCAGCACCACCGACGGCAGCAGAAAACGAACCGCGCAGTCGCCGTTGCCCGCCGCCAAGCGCGCCGCCGTCCACTAGGGCATTAATTTATTCTAGAGCATTAATATATACAGTAAACTACCCGGCCGGGCTGGGTTGACATCGCAGCACAGAACGGATCTACGCCAGCGCAACGGACTCCTGCTCGTCGTCGCCCGGCGCGACCATGCGCTTGAGCACGGACCAGCCGGCGGCCACGCCCGTCAGAAGACCGGCCGATATCAGCATTGGCCGCGGGCCCTTGGTGGCCCGCCACAGCGCACCTGTCAGGGCGCCGGCCACCAGGGTGCCGGCGTCGTCATGCTCCCCGCCGCGGAGCTGGTCGATCGTGCCGTTGATGACGTTGTAGGTCAGGGTGAGGCAGCCGCACAGGTTGCCGAGGTATGGTCCGCGCCGGGTGATGGAGTTGAGAATGGCGTTGGTCCGCAGCTTGGTGGGCATGGCGGCCGAGGTGGTGCGCAGGCCCTCGGCCAATCCGATGGCGCCTCCGGTGCCCAGGCCCAGCAGATACATGGCGCCGGTGCCGTAGCTCAGGTCCTCGAAGAAGCCGCGGGACGCAATCAGTCCGTCGGCCCGCTTGGTGTTGGTCTCCAGGTCCAGATACTCCAGCTGCGGCGAGCCCAGGTTGGCCATGGGATGCAAGGCGGCCGCATCGAAGGCGGCCGGGATCACGGTCGGCGCCGGTTCCGCGGACTCGGACCGCTTGTTCTGCGAGGGGAGAATGCCGAAGACCATTTACTATGGGGGAGTTCGCAGTGCCGCTGGTTCTGCTGGTTCTTGCCGGGCGCTGGGTGGTAGGGGTCAATTTTTCAGGGCACACGATGTGCCCAACACCAAGCACCATTCTCCCAGCACCGTCGGCCGGCCCGCCCCCATCTGTGATTGTGTGTACTAGGTTGGGCATAGCCAGGCTGGCCCTGCCCCAGCTTTGTTGAGTCTCTTATCTACGGCAACATAGGGTGCTTGGACTAAACTGTTGAGTACATATGGCCGTATTTGCAACACATATCGTAATTTGCAACACATATCGTACGTTGCAACACATACCGTAATTGGCGGGCTTGAAGCATCGATCTGAATACGCCCCACCAGGGAGATTGTCTATGGGAGAAGGATAGGGACGGGAGAGTAGCGATAGGAGAGTGACAACAAAGTAGCACCAAAAGGACAAGCACAATTATTAAAAGCGGGAGTACACTGCTGCGAGAATAGCGCAGTATGTACGATAATTGACTAAATCTGGTAACTGGAGCCATCACCGGCGCGATAGTAGTGGCTGTTGCTGGAGCCGGTCTCGCCGTGACTCACTAGCTCAGTAATCAATTTCGTTATTGTCGTGATCAGCACCTGCTGGACCTCGTCATGAGAACCATCATTTCCGCCAATCCTCAACGCGGTAAGCACACCACAGTGCGGTAAATTCACAGCACAGTAAGTTAATAGCCAAGAACTACTTGGCAATGTTGCGCCAGTTCTCACCGCGCAGTGGCCGCGCCCCGAAAAGCGCTGTCTTTCACTAGTGCATTGCAAAGCCCAGCCGCTGCCAAGCCGTATCGGCGTGTCCCGGTAAGCTGGTGTGCAGCGGTAAGTTAGTGTGCCCAGCTAAGTTGTCTTGCCCAGGTGGGTGTTATGCGCCCCGGACCGATGACTCCCATGACTACTACTACCCCCGGCCCCATCTAGGCCCAGGGTTCTGCTATCGCGACAGTGTTGCCTCTGCCCCTATCACAAAGTCAAAAACCGATGTTCACGGCCGGAGGCAAATCATGGCTTCCCGCTTGGGCGCGCCCCGCGGGCCAGCAGCGCTGGCAATGGTATAAGCTGGCGTTCGCGGTCCTGGTCACGGTCCTAGGCGCGGCGGTGGCCGCGGCCCTGTGGCTCAGCCAGTGGTCGCTGCCCGACGGCTGGACCGGCACCTTCAAACCCAGCAAGTATCTCGACATCACTGGCACTCATGCCGCCGTAGCCAGTGACTCGGGGTTGTGCTCCCAGATGGGCATCAACGTGCTCAAGCAAGGCGGCAATGCCGCCGACGCCGCCGTGCAGGTGGCGCTGTGCATCGGCTCGGTGGAGCCGCAGAGCAGCGGCATCGGCGGCGGCAGCTTCATCACCGTGCGCTTTCCCAACGGCACCGCCTTTGTCATTGATGCCCGCGAGACCGCGCCGCGCAACTCCAGCAAGCACATGTTCGATCGCGACGCGATCCTGTCCAAGTACACGGGACTGGCCTCGGCGGTGCCGGGCGAGGTGATGGGTCTGGAGAGGCTGTGGCAGCTGGCTGGGGGGCAGCGCCCCTGGGCCGAGCTTGTGGAGCCTGTGGCCGCGCTGAATGACGGCGGCTTCCCGCTGGGCGAGGCCGTGGCCGATTCGGCCCAGCGGTTTCGCGCCGCCCTCCAGACCGATCCACCGCGCTATGCCGCGTTCATCAACGGCTCTGACTGGTGCTGGCTGTTCGGCGACGAACCGGGCTGCGCGGGCGCCGGCGCCCGCGGTCTGCCCACCCCGGGGCATCTAATTCGCCGCCCCAAGCTGGCGGCCACGCTGCGTAGCATCGCCACCAACGGCTCGCGCGCCTTCTACCACGGCACGATCCCTCGCCAGCTGTCGGAGATCACCCAGGCTCGAGGCGGCGTGTTGACCCCGGAGGACTTCGCCAACTACTCGGTGATCGTGCGCCCGGCCCTCCACGGCCGCTACAACGGTCACAACTTCGTGACGGCACCGGCGCCCGCGTCGGGGGCGCCGCTGGTAATGGGGCTGCGGGTCATGGAGGAGCTTCAGCGCAGACTGGGTGCGAACGGCCAGCCCGTCGACGGCAACACCCTTGTCCACCGCACGGTGGAGACCATGAAGTGGATGGCGGCCGCGCGCTCCGAGCTCGGCGACCCGGACTTCGTGGCCAACCCCCGGGCCGAGGCCATTCTTGACCCCGACTGGGCCCGCAACGTGCTGGGCAACATCAGCGACGCCCACACCTTGGATTCGTGGCGCGACTACCACCCGTCCTACGAAATGAATGACCCCCACGGCACCACCCACTTCTCCATCGTCGACAAGGACGGTATGGCCGTGGCTATGACCTCCACGGTGAATTTGCTGTTCGGGAACGGCGTGTGTGACCCGGTCACCGGGATCATCATGAACTCTGAGATGGACGACTTTAGCACGCCCGTGCGCAAAAACGGCTTCGAACTGGCCCCGTCCCGCTACAACTTCGTCGAGCCGGGTAAACGGCCGCTCAGCTCCACCGTGCCCACCATTTTGTACAACGACGACGGGGAGGTCGAGCTGGTCATCGGCGGAGCCGGCGGCTCCCGTATTCTCACCTCCGTGTTTTTGGCCATCACCCGGATGTACGGCACCGCGCCCCACTTGACCGGGTTGCAGGCAGTGGCCTACCCGCGCTATCACCACCAGCTGATCCCGGAGGCCGTGATGCTAGAGCCCGGGTTCGGGCCCCGCCTCGTAACGTCACTGATGCTGCGCGGACACCAAGTCGAGCTGCGGCCTCCATCAACGGCCATGAATCTGGTTTACCGCGACGACAAAAAGGTACTGCACGCCAACAGCGACTTCTACCGCAAACGCGGTCTCGGCGCCGCCTATTGAAGATCGGAGACTTGCCACCGCATTCTATTTTCGATGCCACTCTATCGGCCACTACCGGCCACCCCCTCATTATTTATTTTTATATGCTTAGTATACTTTTCCAGCTAGCGAGGAATCTAATTATATCTGGCAAGACTAATACTCAATGGCAAGGATCTCTCATCCCGCCACGGCCTGGCCAGTCGGGCTCGGGACTATTGAACAATTGACAGTTATTCGCCAATGACAAAAACAACGACCACGACTGGGCTTTGGCCGTGATTATTGGCACAACTTGCGCACAAGGATAATATTATTCGTATACACCTTAGCCGCCCATAGCGGGTCCACAGCACAGCGGCCCATGGCGCGCAGGGTGGCCGCCGGCGAGATGCGTAGGGTTGGGCCCCACCCGCTGAAAATAAATTAATGCACGCGCAGCATCACGCACGTGACCGGACACCCGGTGAAATTTCGCCTCTCCAGGCGTTTCGCCATGACTACCCTGCGTCCGCAATACTGTTGGGGAATGGACCACGGGCAATATGCCCCAAGAACATGGCCGGCGAAGCCCGCGGAGGGGATGCGATCACTGTCTCTGTCTATGATAGTAGGAAACACTCCCCGAGGTTTCCTGCTGCCCTTGTGCCGCGCCCAGTCCGGGTTCTCCAATGAGGTCCTACTGCCAGTTTCACCGATCGGCGGTGGATCGATCGCCCTTGGCTGCGATCCACTTGGGCTGGGTTCCTCCGCATACACTCACCCCATACTGTAGCCCTTAGCCGGCCCACACGCGGCGTTAGTAAACTTCGAACCATTGGCGCCGCTTGCAGGTGATTCTGCCGCCTAGTCACCAACCTATTGGGAGTCGCCCCACCCCCGTTCCCCTATTGAGAGGGTAAGTCATCACCTTTCTTGATTAGACACACCTGCCAAACCAGTGCCCGACACTAGCCCAGCTCAACGCGTTTGGGCTACCCCAACACGACCAGGCCGGCCACAACCCAGCAGGCCAGTGCGAACCACAAATCCTACTTTATAATCAGCCCAACACTCTTTCCGAGATTTTTTTCTTGACCCCTCCCCCGTTGTGAAGAAAATGTCGGTTGCGGAACGACGCCAGATGAAAAAGTACGAGAACGTCGTGCTGGCTCCGCACTTCCTGGGTCTCAACTCCCTGGACATCGCCAAACCGTCGGCGGTGCGCGACTTTGTCGCCGAGCGCGGTGGTCACACTGTGATCACCTCGGTGCTCATCGCTAACAACGGCATCGCCGCCGTTAAGGAGATCCGTTCCGTGCGAAAATGGGCGTACCAGACCTTCGGTGATGAACGGGCCATCAGCTTCGTGGCCATGGCCACTCCGGAGGACCTCGAGGCCAACGCCGAGTACATCCGCATGGCCGACCAGGTCGTGCCGGTGCCCGGTGGCACCAACAATAACAACTACGCTAATGTCGATCTTATTGTCGACGTTGCCGAACAGACCGGCGTGCAGGCCGTGTGGGCGGGCTGGGGCCACGCCAGTGAAAACCCGCTGCTGCCCGAAAAGCTGGCTGCGTCGCCGCAGCGCATTGTATTCATCGGACCCCCCGGATCGGCCATGCGCAGCTTGGGTGACAAAATCTCCTCGACCATCGTGGCCCAACATGCCAAGGTCCCGTGTATTCCTTGGAGTGGCACCGGGGTGGACGACGTGCAACTTGACACCGAGACTGGCCTGGTAAGCGTCAGCCCCGAAACCTACGCCCGCGGTACGTCGCGTAATGCTGAGGACGGCCTGGCCAAGGCGCTCAAGATCGGCCTCCCCGTAATGATCAAGGCCAGCGAGGGCGGCGGTGGCAAGGGCATCCGTAAGGTCGAACGCGAAGAGGACTTTCTGTCGTTGTACCACCAAGTCGAGGCCGAAATACCTGGCTCGCCGATCTTCATCATGAAGCTCGCCGGCTCAGCCCGGCATTTGGAAGTACAGCTGCTCAGTGACCAGTACGGCAACAACATCTCTTTGTTTGGCCGTGACTGTTCAGTGCAGCGCCGCCACCAAAAGATCATCGAGGAAGCCCCCGTGGATATTGCTCCGAAGGACACGTTCACCGAAATGGAGCGCGCCGCCGTGCGATTGGGCCGGCTCGTGGGCTACGTCAGTGCCGGTACCGTCGAGTACCTGTACAGCCACGAGGACGACAAGTTCTATTTCCTCGAGCTGAACCCCCGGTTGCAAGTGGAGCATCCCACCACAGAGATGGTCAGCGGCGTGAACTTGCCCGCTGCCCAGCTACAGATCGCCATGGGCCTTCCGCTAGACATGATCACGGACATCCGTATGTTCTACGGCGCCGACCCTCTGTCGAACCGGCCCATCGATTTCGAATTCAGTGACCCGGAGTCGTTGCGGTTCCAGAGCTACCCAACTCCTAAGGGCCACACTACGGCCTGCCGTATCACCAGTGAAGACCCTGGCGAGGGCTTCAAGCCTAGTGGTGGTACGATGCATGAACTCAACTTTAGATCTAGCTCCAACGTGTGGGGTTATTTCAGTGTCGGCAATCGTGGTAATATCCACAGCTTCAGTGACTCGCAATTCGGGCATATCTTCGCGTTCGGTGAGACCCGTGAGGCCAGCCGTCGCTCTATGATCGTTGCCCTGAAGGAGCTGTCCATTCGCGGTGACTTCCGTACCACCGTAGAGTACTTGATCGGGCTGTTGGAGACCAAGGACTTCGAGAAGAACACCATCACCACGGCCTGGCTGGATGAACTTATCAGTAAGCGCATGACCACGGAGAAGCCGGACAAGTACATAGCCATTTTGTGTGGCGCTGCTACCAAGTCTTACTTGGAAACGGCTGCACTCACGCGGGAGTACATTGCCGCTCTGGAACGCGGCCAGGCGCCGCCGAAGGACGCAATGAAGTACCTTTACGAGATCGATTTCATCTACGATAATGAGCATTTCCGCTTCACGTCGACGCGGGCGTCGCCGGAGTCGTACCGGCTGTTTTTGAATGGGTCTCGAGTGGAGGTCAGCGTCAGATCGCTGAGTGACGGTGGCCTACTTATCGGAATTGACGGCAAATCTCATGTCGTCTACTTCAAGGACGAGATGGGAAACATTCGGTTGTCTGTCGATTCTAAAACCTGCTTGCTGGAGGTCGAGAACGATCCTACCCAACTGCGCACGCCCTCGCCTGGTAAGCTGGTGCGGTTTTTGGTCGAGGCCGGCGACCACATTTCGGCCGGGCAGGCTTACGCTGAGATAGAGGTCATGAAGATGTACATGCCGCTGCTAGCTCAGGAGGATGGTGTGGTTCAACCTATCAAGCAGAGCGGTGCCACCTTGGAGGCCGGCGACATCATCGGTATCCTCACCCTTGATGACCCCACCCGGGTGAAGCATGCATCCCAGTTTGTGGGTCAGCTGCCGCCGATGGGCCCCCCTACCATCGAGAGTAGCAAGAAGGACTTCCAGTATGGTCACTTGCTGGCTACATGTGAGAACATCTTGGCTGGTTATGACAATCAAGTGGTTTTGATGAACACTGTCAAGGAGCTGGTAGATCTCTTGCGTGATCCGGAGCTCCCGTTCGCTCAGTGGAGCCAGCGAGCTTCAGCGCTGCACAGTCGATTGCCGGCTTCGCTCGACCAGACGCTCCAAGATATGGTGTCCAGGGCCAACTCCGGTCACCGTGTATTCCCGGCCAAGCAGATTTCTCGCACGCTGGCGAAATGGGCGCCATCTATTCCTTCAGAGACCGCTATCTACAACGACCTAGTAAGCCCTTTGAGCCAGATCGCTCAGGATTACGCTGGCGGTTTGGAAGCTCACGAGTTTTTGGTGATAAGCCGGTTGCTCATGAAGTACTACGAAGTGGAGAAATTGTTCACCGGGAGAAACACTGAGACCGCCATTCATCAGTTGCGTGAGTCCCACAAGGATGACCTGGCCTATGTGGTTCAGGTAGTCATGTCGCATTCGCGAGTGGGAAACAAAAACAACCTCGTTTTGCAACTGCTTGCGGAGTATGACCCTCACAGACACACGTCCGGATTGGTGGCCGAGTATCTGCGTCCCACACTCAAGTTACTAACGGAGCTAGATGATCAGCATGCCTCGGCCAAGGTAGTGTTGGCTGCTCGTGAGCTCATTATCCAATGTGCCTTGCCCACCGTTCAGGAACAGACCGAGCAGATGGAACACATTCTGAAGAGCAGCATCATGGGTAGCTCTTACGGTAGCACTTTAGACAAACAGCGCCGTTTCCCGGAAATGGCGTTGCTGAAAGAGCTTGTGGATTCCAAGTTCTCTGTCTATGACGTGCTCTATCAATTTTTCAAGTCTTCGGATCCGTATATTACCTTGGCAGCCGCGGAGGTCTACGCCCGTCGCGTGAACCGGGCTTACACAGTGGGTAACCTTCAGTATCATTTGGGAGACATTCCGGCTATCACTTATGATTTTGAGGTGAGCCGCAACGATGAGGGTAAGCTTACTCGCCACGGTTTGGTGTGCCCAGGCGATTATGATGATTTGGAGGAGGCTTTGGCCCGTGCAATTGAGCTGATGCCTGCTACGAAGACTACCACTCGTGCTCGTGCTGTCTCGGATCCTCCTGCTCCCTCAGGCGAGATCTTTGCACCGGAACTGACTAATACCTGTAACATTGTCGTTTTTGAGACTTCATTGGGTGATACCACCGATGAGGATATTTCGGCATATCTGGCTAGCATCATTCTGGATCACGCTGACCAGCTCGCAGACTGCCGTTTCCGTCGTATCACAGTACTCATTCAGACGGCCGTTGGCAAGCCACCTAAGTTCTTTACCTTCCAAGGACCCAGCTACGTCGAGAACCGTACGCTGCGCCACGTAAATCCACCATTGGCATTCCAGCTTGAGCTTAATAGACTTTCCAATTTCCGCATTCGCCAGGTGTTTAATGAGAATCGTAGCATCCATGTTTACGAGGCCAATGCCGTTAGCGATTCTGCGGATAAACGGTTCTTCGTGCGCACTGTGGTGACTCCTGAACAGTTGCTGGAGACTGATGTGGCAGCAGCTGAGTATTTGCAGAGCGAGACTAATCGCTTAATGAATGAAATCATCTCGATCTTGCAGATCACTGACACCACGGGAACTGATCTAAATAACATTTTCATCAACTTCACCGGTGTCGTGCACGTTGATTTGGCGGAGCTTCTGCAGGCCTTTGGTAAGTTCTTGCACCGCTTTGGTATGCAGTTGTGGCGTCTTCGTGTGACCAGCGCTGAAGTGCGTATAGTGGTTGATGACGTGCCAATTCGTGCCTTTATTCATAATGTCAGCGGTTTCGTGGTCAAGTTCGACTTATACACTGAGGTCAAGAATGATCGCGGTGAGTCGATCTTCAGGTACATCGGAGAGGGCAAACCTGGTAACATGCACCTGCGCCCGGTGAATTCGCCTTATCCGACCAAGGAGCACTTACAGTTGCGCCGCTACAATGCTCATCTAAAGGGTACTACATTCGTGTATGATTTCCCCGACTTGATCAAGGAAACAATCTTGAAGCAATGGTCTGAAAAGGGCAATGCTCCTAGTGATTTGTTTACTGCTAGTGAGCTTACGTTTGACGAAAACGGCACTAGTCTTGTTGAGGTTGATCGGGAAGCTGGCGCTAACGAGTGTGGTATGGTTGCCTGGCTCTGTACCGCGAAGACCCTTGAGTTCCCTCAGGGCCGCAAATTGTTGGTGATTGCCAATGACATTACTTTCCAGATTGGATCTTTCGGTCCTCGAGAGGACAGGTTCTTCAATCTGGCTACCGAGCTGGCTCGTGAAATGGGTATTCCGCGAATTTACCTCAGTGCAAACAGTGGTGCCCGTCTCGGTCTGGCCGAGGAGTTACTGCAGCACCTGAAACCCGCTTGGGTCGACCCCAGCAAGCCGGAGGCTGGTTTCTCATACTTGTATGTCTCGCCTGAGGATTTCGAGGCAGTGCAGGGATCTGCTGCTTACACTAAGATTGTCGAGGGCGGTGAGACCCGCTACCGTCTTGACTACGTCATTGGCAAAAAGGATGGTTTGGGCGTCGAGAGCTTGAAGGGCTCTGGTTTGATTGCCGGTGCCACTAGTAAGGCGTATCGTGACATCTTCACTATTTCTTTGGTTACTAGTCGAAGTGTTGGTATCGGTGCTTATCTGGTTCGATTGGGACAGCGTACGGTTCAGATCACCGGTAAGCCTTTGCTGCTCACAGGTGCAGAAGCTATCAACAAGGTCCTCGGACGCGAGGTTTATAGTAGTAATTTGCAGCTTGGTGGTGAGCAAGTGATGTATCGCAATGGTGTTTCCCACTTGGTCGCGGCGAATGACTATGATGGCATTGAGCAGATTATGAACTGGCTGTCTTACATTCCTGCTAAGCGTGACACACCCGTGCCGATCGTGCCGTCCAGTGACCCTTGGGACCGTGATGTAGAGTTCGCGCCTCATAAGTCTGAGACATACGATGCTCGTCATTTGATCACCGGTGTTGATGGCCCCGAAGGCTTCCTTCCTGGTTTGTTTGACAAGGATTCATTCAGTGAAACACTGGGTGGATGGGCTCGTGGTGTTATTACCGGTAGGGCGCGGTTGGGTGGTATTCCCTTCGGTGTTGTTGCTGTGGAGACTCGTACCACTGAGACGATTTATCCAGCTGATCCCGCGAACCCCCTGAGCACCGAGCAGGTCATCCCGGAGGCTGGTCAGGTCTGGTTCCCCAATAGCGCGTACAAGACCGCTCAGGCAATTGAGGATTTCAACCATGGTGAGCAGCTGCCGCTTTTCATTCTTGCGAACTGGCGTGGATTCAGCGGCGGTCAGCGCGATATGTACTTTGAGGTGCTGAAGTATGGTTCAATGATTGTGGATGCGCTCACGGAGTATCGCCAGCCTGTATTCGTATACATTCCGCCGACTGGTGAACTGCGTGGTGGCTCATGGGTCGTTGTTGACCCCAGCATCAACAAGGAGCAGATGGAAATGTATGCAGATGTTGATGCTCGTGCCGGTATTTTGGAGCCTGAAGGTATTGTTGGTATCAAGATGCGTCGCAAGCGTTTGGCCGTTCAGATGCAGCGCTTGGATCCTCAGTACCGTGAGCTTTCTGAGGAGTTGGTTGCCACTGAAGATAAGGCTGAGCAAGCTGAACTCACGGCTAAGATCACCGCTCGTGAGGAGCTCTTGCTACCGATTTACACCCAGATTGCTGTGCAATTTGCTGAGCTCCATGACCGCCCCGGTCGCATGAAGGCCAAGAATACGATCCGCGAGATAGTTGAGTGGACTAACTCGCGTCGCTACTTCTACTGGCGTGCTCGCCGGCGTCTAGCTGAGCACTATCTGGGTGAATCAGTGGCTCATCTTTACGAAGGCATCGCTACCTCCGACCGCGAAATTGCTGAGTGGCTGGAAGCTCACAAGGATGAAGTTGAGAGGGAAGCCAAGGTTCTTCGCGCTACTCGTGAATCTAATAAGGTCGCTAAGATCGTATCCAGCGAAGAGGGCCGCGAGGCTCTCAGTAAGGCCCTTAAGGCGTTGCCTAAGGAAGAACTTGAGGCTTTGCTGAAATAAGCATAGTAGATCATATATGTTCATATATATAATAATCGCAATACTGTTACTTCGCGCAAATGACACACACATAGATAGGTGGCTCTATTAGTGGACTCTCTGGAAGACAGGCCGAAGGTGAGTGTGACTGGACAAGCCTATAATGTCGATGAGACTCATAACCTGTCAGCCTATGTGATACATTTGGGCAGAAAAACAAATAATTAAGCCTCTTACAACAATTTAGATGGTGCCACTGCTATCCACCCATCAAATGGCAGAATACTTTTCGCATTCCCGATCCGTGGATTAATCTAGTCATCTACTTCCCCAGCTTCCGATAAATACCAATGACACTTTGTTATGCAGCTAGATTAATGAGTTAAAGCGTCATAAAAAAATTAATCATAAATAACAATAAAAAATAAATAAATAGTCGGTGGCATCCGCATGCACACGGTGTACACCATGCCACTTCCAAAACGGACATGTTTCATGTGTCCTAGTCCTCGGCGTTCATTTCGGAGTTCTCATCTATTTGTTTTGGTTGAGCGAGGAACTCTCATGATTTTGTATTCATTCTCGCGGCTAATAAATGATATTGTTGTACACAGCTAAACCATGTCTGAGATATCCATTTTCTTGAAATCATCTAGTAGCGCATCGTGATCCCCCCGCGAGCCCCATTCAGCACTGCCTCTTCGAGAATAGCACAGCTCAGATGCTCCATCAGGACTTGCATAATCAGAAACTTGTGATGCGCGCTGACGGCACCCGAAAAAACTACAGAGGGTAGTTTTTTGGATGAGTCCTGCAGAAACCAGCCGCAAGCCCACAGCGCGTGACACGGCCACAGTAATGTCAATAAGCTTGATTTCGATCCAGACAGCCAGAAGTAGGAGGCTGAATCCAAGTAAAGTGTATATGAAAACAAAAGCAACCCAATGATGTAGCATAAACATGATGGATTGCGCATCATTTTGATGCCACGAAGAGCCGCGAACAGTGAAGAAGAAGTCTGTTACCGGCTTATATCCCGAACTAGCAGATGAAGAGGGCATCAGGATTCGAACACGATCAGGGTCGTTGATACCGCCATGGGACCGCAAAAACTTACGCATAACCACCGAAACAAACAGAGGACCCGTGGAAAACATCACTGTAATGTATGGAACAAGCCAGTTACGGTTATAGTGCTCAAGCGAATCAATGAGTTGCCCAAACAAGGGATGCCCCGGAACAGAGGCCATGATGTCGTTCGATACACCTGTAGGATGTGTTTTACGCAAAAAGGCCGCCGTGTTCAATAGAGAATCTAGAGGCTGCTTCGCGCCATTGTCTAAGTCGATGTAAATCCCACCGTAATGATATAGCACAAAATAACGAATGGCATCAGCTCGCATGATTGGGTGCCGATACCCATCGAATGTTTTCAAAAACCAGGAGTACTGAGTAGCGATAAAGTCACGAGCCATCGTGTCGGTCCATAGAATGTACTGATAATCTGGGTGTTGATCCTTAATACTTTGTTGGGCCTCTTGCCAAATTGGTGGGCACTCCTCCGTTTTGTACGTTTGATGGATAATTTTCGGAATCCTTTGACTGTTGTGGTCCGCAGAACTATTATTGAAATTCTGATCGAACTCAGCCATCGTGATTCCACCCGAAGTCATTGGTTTGTCGTACAACAGAGCAATGAGATCACTGCTCAAATAAACGAGGAACAGCAAGATTGCTAGGTTGAGCCAGCACAATGTTTTCAGATCGTGCTTCATTGCTCAGGTGTACGTCGATCTGTCTTTCTTTCGTCGAATCTTACCGACGCTAGTGTGAGTAAAAAGTATAAAGGAAGTAAGACAACTTCACTTTGAATGGGGAGACTGGTATTAATTACAGTCTGCAGGTTTTGTGCTTATTTTCACGGTTTCAGATGCAATCTAAGCGCTTGTTTTTTAATTCGCTTGATTGTGAGAAAAGTACCGAGAAATTAATATTTCCTCTGTTGCACTTAACTGCAAGAGAGTGTGCGCCTGACAAGAAGAAAGTTGAATGTCGGGCTAGATAGCGTAAATGATTCTGTTGACGGTAATGTATATGTTGCAACTGATTACAGGGTAGTTATATATACATTTGTGAATCGAACGCGTCGATCGTAGTGATCACTCCCAAAAATAGATGCAGATGCATTAGCTAGTGCGGTATGGAACGGGATAACCGAGGCGGGGCTGGCGCGGTGCAGGTCTGAGCATTAAGGTCGCCATGCTCTACGTCACGATACAGGTAAGGGCTGACATACATACTCCTTCAGTCTCCCCCTTTATCACGCACTCCACCTGCATGTAATGCAGGGCTGTGCCACTACGCTAGGGTTTTCTGATGGGGCTCAGATCGTATACATAGTGGAGAAAGTCTTATGACTAAGCAAGTACAATGCGTCCTGCCCCTGGGTACCGGAGTAAGAGATGGAGTGTGGCTAAGCGGATTAAGATGCACTAAGTCCTGGGCACGTCCAGTCAAGGATATCAGCTTATTACTGGGGGTATGATCGGCGCTATGATGTATTTCGTGGGAGATTTTCGATACCCTTGGAGTTACCGGGTGTGCGCGCCCCTCGTTTACGCTTCACTATGCGTGACTGGCTTAACTTGTGGGTGGCATGTGCTTTGTTTAACCCACATGTGACGCAACCCTAATGGGAGCTTCCTCTTAGGGCAAATTACTGATGCTGATGCGCGAAATATTGATGCTTAATCTGTAGTAGTCGAAAGCCGTGTGCGAACTAGAGAAGATTCTTTACTGGGAACGATTATGTTCAAGACGCACGATATATCTCTACCTCTCCTAAACTACAGCAGCATTATCGCTATTGACAAGTTCCATCCACCATCTGAATACTCACTATAGAGGAGCCACAGTGAAAGGGTGAGCCATAGTGAAATGGTGAACTCTCTCGTTGAGGTTGCAGACCAGAAATCAGTAACTCGATAATATCTAAATCACTCCACTCAGAACTCGGACTTGATAATCCTTAGTAAACTCACGCGAGCACCTCTAATCAGAATTTTTCTCGAAGGTAATTGACAGGAGACTTAGCATGGCATCAGATTATTAGCTCTCCTGATAGTCCGGAACTAGTTTGGAAATCGTGGTAATCTCAGGGCTCGTCATACCACGATGCCAGTGCTCTTCGGAAGCTCGGCATGTCTCATCCGATCTGAGTCAGCGGATCGTAATAATCTTAATGTTGTGGGGAGCTTAGGGGGTACTGACGGATTTTCTAGCCCTGACACTGAGATACCCCGTAGAGGGTACTCATGTCCCTCAACTCTATACGAGCGTATTCTTTGAATATATCATGAGTGGTCTACTCTACGGTGCCACTCATCCATATCTTCCTTATTTCATACAAGCCTTAACTGTTTAGTGATGTGTGTCAAATGATAAGTGTGGGGGGGCCTTGTGGCCCATGGCTACTATATTCTTACTGAGTGTCTAGACTATACACCTAACCCCATACCCCTCGCAGCCCGATGCGTGACGTAAGAAGTCGGTGCATGCCTTAAAGGGTATGACACGGGTCCCGTGATGGCCCGAGTCTTCTCACGATGAAGTCCAGGATTAGCTTCATTACTGTGGACCTTTAAAACCCCCCAGGCAGCACGATTCTGATAACGAGTAAGGTGTTTCATTTATACAGAATAATACTGGTATTTAAGCAGGTCAATGCTCACTCTAGTGATGAAAATGGAAAAACATCATATGAGGTCTTAAATCCCAATGGCGAATCCCTCCGCAAACCACCTAAAAAGATATATGCAGAGCTGTGGACAAAATGCCTCCAAATTGCTTAGGCAATAGATTTGAACCAAAGAAAACCAGTCTTCGGGACAACGCGCCGCGGAAAGGATCCCCTTTCCACTGGGATCTGATATTGCAGCTCTGATAGTGTTGCATAGAAACCCTACCTGTACCCTGTCATAGGCCGGGGTTTGATCTCTCCGATCATAATGGTACAATACAAAGAAGTGGGCCCCACCTTGATATTCCACGAACGAGCCACACTATGGTGGTCCTATAAAACCTAAGTAGAATTAGTCCGGCTGAAACGAGAGTGCCTTCGTTTCCCAAACCGGCTCCTAGACTTGGGCCGGGAGCCTCGGATCACAAATAGACAAAGAGTATGATATTAAATAAAAGCTATATACGACGTGACTTCCAACTGGTTGGTTTGTGTGTGCCTCCTCCGCTGCATATTCTGGCTAATTCTTCTTTAAGATTACCCTCTCGCATCGGAGCGTTCTCAGCAAGGCATTCTAAGAAATTCAGCTTTTTTAGATATCCTTATACCATTCAAAGTCATACAGTTATTATATATCTGCTTTTATTGGTCTCAAAACCCCAATGACACATTACTTAATGATGTCAGCAGATTTGATTGAAAGGTTCTTTGAAAGACATTGAGCGGTGGACTGCCCAATAGGTTTGTTTATTTTGTAGCCGCCAATTGAGTGAATCCTAGATATGCCCTCAGATCAATTTCAGTTTACAGTATTTCCCTTCCTCGTAAAAATTCACTAGCATAGTATTTGAGTCTGTCTATTCGTTAGTTATAATGGAAACTCTGTCATACTCAATCGTAATGATACTGTAATACATTGAACACTCTAACGGTATATCGTCGAGTTGACTTGACTTGACTGAATCATTTGCTCAACCATCTCATTTTTTCTTCTACCTGTCCATAAATAGAAAGAAGAGAAAAGGCTTGGAATAAATAAGGTTTTAATCGAATCGGAAGTAAAATCTATTCACTGTTTTGCCATTTTTCTACAATGTGGCACTCATTTTTACGACGTAAAGTGAGCATTGCCACAAAAATGGATATGAATAACGCTAAAGAGCTGATCCCTATCGCAAAATAGCAGCAACCTCGATGCGCCGCCAAAATGTCCTTAGGATGTCTCTTGAGGACATGCGATTCTATTGTTCCCGAGATGCCAACAAATAATGACTGGCCGTACATTACCATCGTCGTCAGCAAACTGCCTGCCATTCCCTGTAAATGAGGCGGTAGTTCATCGCTGAGGATTATACTACCTGCGGGGAAGCTCCAGTCCATTCCCCAGACGCTGAATACCCACATTCCAAAAGACATCCTCCAATAGGTCTGGTCTACTGGCATCATGAGCAGCATAATATCCGAGCACATGAACACGGCCATAGCAAATACTAAGAGAAACTGAGCGCTAATTCGAGATATTAGCCATCCACAAACTATAGCCGCTGTCATTCCCGAAGGAATTGTAGGCCACACTGACAAACCAGATTGCAGCGGATTATAGTGCCTGAGGTCCTGAATAAACACGAAAAACCTATAGAAAAGAATTCCAAACGAGCCCCAGCTCAGTAGTAAAACCATTAAAGTCAGCATCATAATTGGATCTCGAAGAATTTGTCTGGGTAGCAATGGGTTGTTAGGAACATGAGTTTCATACCAGAAAAATACCATCAAGACCGCCACACTGATAATTATCAGGGCGATGATATAACTAGTATTCCAGCCGACAATAGGAGCCTGATTCCAAACAAAACTAAACAATACCAAGCCAGCAACCCCTAGGGTACAGCCAATCCAATCAACACTCGCTGCGGGGTCCTCGACCCGGTGGGGTGTGATGACGGGGACTGAATACCACGCCAAGGCAAGAGCTACTGTAGCAGCAATCCCATAGTGGTAAAACGCCCACTCCCAATGACTACATTTAAGACCAATCCAGCCTGTGATTATTGGTGCCGAACTACCACCCAATGGGGCGCTAAGTCCGATTAAAGAGAATACCATGTTCTTTCGCCGCGTTCCAGGTCGGTATATCCGGCCTGCGGCACCCATTGCATTGGGTAAAACGAATGCCAGACCAGCACCTATCATAGCTCGACATACAATGAAAAATGTTGCCGTTTTCGCATACGAAGACACACCTGCTAAGATTGACCACATGATTGTCCAGCAGTAACCTCCAAGTACAGCTTTGCGAAGTCCGTAGATATCTCCTATCCGTCCACTCATTAAAATAAGCGTTCCTTGAGCAAGTGAGAAGCTGGACATGAACCAGGTGCGCTCGGCTGAATCGCTATGAAAATGCTGAGCCAGGATGTGCAGTAGGGGAAGCGTAGAATTTGATGCGGCCTGAGTAAATATTTGGCTCAACAGCGTAGATATAATGTAGATGTACTCCCGCCACGGATGATCAGCGAAGAATCGAGGATCAGTGAACTTGGCGGAGGCACTCATTTGCATGAGCGGATTGGGATGAGTTAAGGAGGGCTGTGTGGAAGACTTCATGCCGCCATATTGGTGCAGAAAGTCTGCAGAAGGGGGCTGCGATAGTTCAGAAGAGGAAGAACACTCCATTGATGACTCCACTACCTCAGATGAAGGCACCACCGCATCCGACGAATAAGGCTCCATGGGGATCGGTGCACCTACTTCATGGAAGTGGCCTTGAGGAGGTATATAAAACTTCTCCCGCAAAGCTGAGTGACTCGGTTCTTCAATATCCATGGAGTTAAAGGCTACCACCGACGATGAGATAGAGCTTTCGTTGGGCATTGTCTGATCTGAGCCGTGTTCATCAAAATTGCTGGTGGTAGATCTCCCACAAGACGGTGGCATTGGCAGATATTACCGCTTTGATTTATATTTGGTAAAATCTAGTTCGCTATATATAAGAACAGGATCGAAAAGAAACTGCCAAATTTGTTCCGTTTAGGGAAATGTGGGGTGTCGTGAACCCTTACATCCCTGGTGCATAAGGATGCTCGAACCGTGCAAGGAGCTCCGGGGATGGCGAAAATCTTTCGCGATCCACCGTGGGATACGGAAAAATGAGACGGAACACCACAAAATCATGGTGATCGTAGTATCAGCAAGATCGTCTTAGACGACACGGAATAGAAGCCGTAACGTGAATCCGCAATGTAAGCTATCTAAATCATGACAAGTATTGGCAAGTACATGCAACTTAATAATTTATATAGATTTAGATTCAAAATACGATTTACAATTTGGCAATTGCGAACTAAAAGGCCCAGCATGTAGATTAAACCCCATATCGCTGTGGTAGAGGGAAACACGCTCGCTTGCAATGGTGGCCACTTATCTGTCCCCATGGTCAGTGGATCTGAAGCTGCCCTAAGCCTGCAAACTCAGTCATAATAATAGCTGTCCTGGACAAAACCCCCGGTCAGCCATTGGGCGCTCAGCGATTCCAGGAATTAGAAGCAAAACAAGTGAACAGTCCCGATTATTCCTAACGTCATTGTAAATTCAGGCCCCCTCAGGAGACTATATTACAAGCGGTCAAGAGCATGAATAAATATTACACCCGAACCCTGACAGATGGTAAGCAGCTCATAGGATAAATCCTGAACTTAGTATATGCAGTTTATATATACCCTAGCACACTCTATGCATCACTGGCAACGACACTCGTGCAGTTCATTACCGATACGATAAAGCATCATTTAAAGCTCTCCTTGCTATATAATAAATAAATATATGCGCACGATACCTGGTGTTCTTGAAAAGAGCAATCATTCGCACCGCCTATCGAACCCACATTGCTGGGTCCAATATAGTCAATGTCAACACCTCACCTCTTCCGAGGAACCAGCCAGTCCCATTGGTGAGCAAATCCGTTTTTCACAGCGTGGCGAGGCTCATATATTATTAGCATATTAGCGTCCCTGGGGTAGGCGCCAGTAACCTAGTATGATGCAGGGTACCACGTAGTCATTGAGATGGGCCCGCAAGGTTGCCAAATTGTAACTTGAAACTATATACTAGTTCAATCAGCAGGTGCACCCTGATTGCCCGATCCCTACTCCATGCAAAGTCAAACTGCCATAGCACAACGTAGCTGCTAGGTTACACGACCTCCATTTATCGCTAGGCCTGGTGCATTGAAAATGATTTCTAGTTGGTGGCTTAATTGACCAGTTTCGGTGTTGTCGGATCCGTATTCGCCCGCATCACTAGTAGCCCACTGGTGGCACCGCCTGGGGCGAAGCGCCGTATAGAGGAGGGCCGCACTATATACGGGGCAGGTTAGGTTCCCAGCGGTATGCTCTCCCCCCCATGGGTCTGTTCGATGTGATCAAGCAGACGGTGTCTACGCTGTTGGACGACGGAATAAATGAGGACTCGCTGTATTCGCGGCGGTTGACTCCCGATGAGCTGTTGCGACAGCAGTTCCGGCTGCCCGATCCTGAGACTCGTATGTGTGCCGTGGAAGCAGGGGTGTGTCTGCGTCCTTTAGGGCCCCAGGCCCAAGGCCTGCCTGCTGACATTATTGACGACTGCTTTGACGGTCGGCTAGTGCTGAGCGAGAGCTTTCTTCTCTTCGAGTCTGCCCGGGACCCGAAGCTACTCAGCTTCGCTCTGCCCCTGGCTACCATCCGACGGGTGAAACGGCGGGGTGCTGCGTCCAAACGATTTGTACTCGAGGTCACACTGTACCAGGATCTACAACTGATCATCGAGCTCGATGCCGTGTACAGTGATTGCAGTGAGTTCTGTCGTATGCTCAGCGGCAACCTCACGGCGCAGGCCCCGCTGGGTGAGCGGTTGCGCCGCATTGCCACCTCATTCTACTCCGAGTTTGTGGTCGCCAGTGCCAATTTGCGCAAACGCGGCTTGGGACGGGCCGAGATCCTGGCCGAGGTGGCCGTGCCCCCGGGTGGCCTTGGCCGTGAGTTCGGGTACCCTGGCGACCCGCGCCTGAGCCACGAACGCGCGAAGATGCGGCTGTGGCTGGAGTATTTCCAGCGCCACGGCCGCAACATTGGCATGGTTCGACAACCCCAGTTCTACCGGCTGCTGCGGGTCGGTGTGCCCAACGCCCTGCGTGGCGAGTGCTGGGAGGTGTGTAGCGGCGCCGTACACATGCGTATGAAGGCGCGCCAGCTCTATGCCAGCCTGCTGGAGCAGCATGCCGGCGAGACGAGTCAGGCTACGGAGGAGATCGCCAAGGACCTTAACCGGTCCTTGCCGGAGTTCCCGGCCTATCAGTCGCCGAAGGGTATTGAGCAGCTACGCCGGGTGCTCACGGCCTACGCATGGATGGTTCCCGAGGTGGGCTACTGCCAGGCCATGAATATTGTCACGGCGGCCCTGCTCATCTTCCAGACCGAGGAGCAGGCATTCTGGACCCTGCATGTGCTAGTAAATCGCGTGCTACCGGGCTACTACTCGCGTACGATGTATGGCATGCTGCTGGATCAGAAAGTGCTGGAATGTCTCGTGGAGCGCACTATGCCGGTGTTGTGGCATCGCTTCGAGGTGACCGACGTTCCCCTCAGTGTTGTGAGTCTGCCGTGGTTTTTGTCGCTGTTTGCCACGTCGATGCCGTTGCCGTTCGCGTTCAGAGTCATAGATATTCTAATGTACGAGGGCAGCCGCGCTTTATTCCAGGTGGCCCTGGCTGTGCTGCGTGTCAATGGTGAGCAGCTGCTACAGGCTGAGGACAACACGGCCGTGATAGGGATCCTGAAAGCCTACTTCGACACTCTGCATTTGCCCGCCCCTCCGAAGCCTGGTATGGAGCCGCGGGCCAAGCCCATCACTAAATTCCAGGAGCTGCTGGTGACGGCATTCAAGGAGTTCAGCGTCGTCACAAACGAATGGATCCATGAGCTCCGGGCTCAGCACGAGTCGGCCGTGCTCTCGGATATTGAATCCTACGCCAAGCGTACGCAGCTCCGCAATATTCCCAAGCCTCACAACGTCACCACCGAACAGTGTGGCTTTATCTATGACACATTCTACCTGGCACTGCAGGCCACCAGGCCGGCGCTGGGTAGCAACCAGGGTGAGCTCACGTACTATCAGTTCGTGACGTTCATGAGTCAACTTGTCGATTGGGTGCATCCACGTATCATCGCCCGCGAGGCTGCCGAAGGTTCGCGGTTGTTGCGACTATTATTCCGAAACTGGGACTCACGCGGTGCAGGCTCGCTCACATTGGGTGACTGCGTCGCTGGACTGGATCACCTGGTGAATCGCGACATGATGGAGTTGATTAACTACTTCTTCAGCATATTTAATTCACCCGAGGAGACCGGCAATGAGGCTACCGACCAAATCAAAGACAAGGCCGCAACTCCTGGGGAGCATGGCGCCACGGGAGAGGGCAATGCAGACCGGCGGCTCAACCAACAGGATATTCTCGATGTCGCTGACGGTATGCTAATGATGATGCGGCCCTTCAGCGAGACCCATGATGGCGCCATTGTTCTTGACGGCCAGACCTCGCAGACCTTCAAAAACTTGAGTTCACCGGTCGCATCGTCTAAATCATCCACCCGTGCTGCTTCGTCGACATCGCAGACCGCAAGTAGCACGGCCTCGAACTCTAAGTCCCCGTCGCCCTCACCTTCACCGTCGCTTTCCGAGGAACAGAGATCAACCCTTTTGGCAAAGCTTCAGCAGGACCAATCGGCAAAGTATTTGGGCGCGGTATCTTCGTTCATCCAGCGGTCTTATGAGGTGGCGGGCTACAAATTGGTGCAGCCGTCAGTTGGTAAGGCTGAAGTCAGCGAGGCTGAACCGCTCATTGCTTTGGATGAACCATCCTCGCCGAAATCGGATCGGAAGGACATCGGGTTAGGCATTGCCCACTTCCGTATGGTCGTGCTGGCTGACGAGACTTTAGAGCTGTTCTTCAGTGAAACGTTGCGAAGCACTATCCACCTCACTGAACAGGGCACTGGCGTGCTCAGCCACAAGTTCGGCGACAAGACGTTCCGGTCAATGATGGACAATGTCATGCGTGAGGGCCTGCATCTGGCCGATGGCTTCTGGCGCAACAATGCTATCACCGATGAAAAAGCTGATGTGCTGGACGATGACACTACAGTAAAAGCCAGCGATAGGGCTTTACTAGACATATAGACTAATGATAATGGCATTCATAAGTCCGCATAAACTTTGATCTAAGACTTGTAGCATGTGATTAGAGTAGGGTGGCCAGAGAACGCTTGCCAGTGTTTTCGGCAGGTGGAGCCACACTAAGATTGATCTATTTATCAAGAGAAGGCTACTTATTGGCTACTCTTAATAGAAATTACAAAGAGATCAGTAACACCGTCCTTTTGTCTCAGATTCTATATACACTAGCGGTCTACACCTACTCAACACGCCTGTGTGGCTATTTCATAGTCGATAAAGTACTACCATCCTGGCCGCGGACTTATAAGATCTCTGAAAGCGTAACAGCAATCAAAATTACTACAGAGCAAATTAATAGAAGCCTTTATCTATAAAAATACAAATTTTCTATTCCTTCTTACCAAAAACACGCTTGAAAAAGCCGCCCTTTTTCGTTCGCGGTTTTTGTTCTGCCATCACTGCGCCATCAGACGCTGATCTGTTGCTCTTGAAAAGATCCTTGACATCAGTGTTAGGTGAGAATACGTCGCCAAACGTCATTTTGCCGCTCGCATTCTGCTTCTTCGTAGATTTACGGAAAAAGCCACCGCCGCCGGACTCATCCTCAGAATCGGAGTCGGCGAACCGAGATGTAAAGTTGCTCGTGGGATTGCCGTTGGCAGCGCTTCCGCTCAGACCAGGAGCCGCCGCACTCGGCGAGGAGGGCTGGCCAGCTAGCAGGGTTGCCGGATCGGGTCGGTTCGTATTACGCAAAGAGAATGTCCGGAAACCGCCAGCTTTGCCGTGGGAGTCCCCACGAGGTGTGGCGGAGCCGCCGATTGGAGTCATATCGAGCTGTGGTGGCGCTTGGTTTAGAAGGCTTGATTTTCGACCGGGCTTGCTGTTGTTTCCTCGGAGACTCGGGGTTGCTGGCTGCCGTAAACTCCGCATCCGGCTAGGTTGGGTGCCACCGGTTTGCTTGCTCATCGGTGGCCCGCTACTCATGCCGCCGCCTCTTCTCGATGTTTCGCGAGTGAAGCTAGAATCGCTGCGCGTGGATGCCGCATCGTCATCGACCAGCCCACGGTAAAGATGACCGCCGCCTGTGCTCATACCCCCATTAGCCATTGAGCTGTTTCCAATACCCAATCCACCGGGAGACGCTGCATTTGGCCCACCGTTCTGATTATTATATTGAGCCTGAGCCAGCGCTAAGGCTTGGGCATGGATCTGGGCGTGAGCCTTCTCCTCCTCGTCTGATTCAAGTTGATGCGCATTCGCCGGCGGGGCGAATTGCGGCTGCGATTCCAGAATAGGCGAGGACGTGGGCCGAGCGGCGCTGCGAGCCGGTACGGGGGGTTCGTTGAACGATGAGGCAGCGTCCGCGAAATTTTCGTCCCACGGCCTAGCGTGAGGGTACGGAGCCTGTAGTTGGGCTGGCCTTGCTGGTGCTGTCGTACTGCTGGCACGACCGGTCATACTCGATGTCGAGGGGCGCTTCTGCACATTGTGGGTGGGCTGCGAAATTACAAACGGACGGCGCTGCTGCAGCTGTGATTGCTGGGTCTGTTGATATTGTTGAAGATACGCCGAGGGCTGGTGAGGCTGGATCTGGCTGAGGGGTCGGTTACGGGCCGCGGCCGCAGCAGCCGCCAGGTGGGGCGAAGGCGCTATGCCCGGCACAGCCGGCGCAGCCGGGGGATCGTCCTCATACTCGTAGCTCTCGTAGACATATGGCTTATCGGCGCCGCCAAAGCTGACCCGGGTCTTCTGCCCTGAGTTTCCTGTGGAGTTGCGCAGAGCAGAACGGACGGGCGAGACTCCTCGGTGGGAGGGACCATCCTGCTTGGGTGTGTCCAAAGTTGGTTCGGTGGCTGCGCCGGCGGGCGGATCAGCAAGACTAGCAGACGTCACCGCCTCGCGACTATCCCTGGCCTGTTCGTGGGTCTCTTTCGGCTCAGCCATAGCTTCAGGCACCGGTGGAATATGAGTTGCTGCCGCAGTACGGATCTGAGAGGGGCTGGGGTCGCTAGCCCTATCACTGCGAGGGCTTGTTGTCATATCACTAACCGTACTGTCGCTGTACTTACTCTCGTCAAATTCAGGGGTGGCCGTCTTACTGCGGTCGACCTCCTTGTCCTCGTCGGCATGATCGCGGGGAGCAGCAGGGCTCTGCGGGATTTCGGCGGGCTTCGCCAAGCCGAAGTCGATTGACTCATCGGCCTCTGAGATTGGGTCGCCCAGCCGGGTTAAGCGATTGTGCATCTCCTCAACAGACTCCTCGGGCTCTTCTTGGATGCCACCGAGTTCTGAGTCCAACGAGTGCACGGATGGGGCGTCGAAATCATTCGCAAATGACGGCTGCGGTCGAGCAAGCCGCGATGGCGACGCAATTGGAATGTCCTTGGTACTCACGAGCTCGAACGAACCCATTTGACGCACAGTGGTGGTGGTTAGCGACATTGTACGCCCCTGCGAATCGCGGTTCACAACGGTGTGTGTGCGGGTCAGCGAGTTGCTGCGTTCGCCACCGGTCAACGAGTTGCGCCGGTTCACGGGCTGGATGCTACGTGAGATGCCTGGAGAGTTGTAGGAAGGCACGCGGCGGGGGCCCGAAGGCGTCCACAGTGCTCGCGGAGGACTGGGCTGAGGAGCCGGCTGGTTATGGTAGTAAACCTGGTAGGAACGCGTGGTGAGGGAGTTAGCGCGACGGGGCGTGGTCCCAGTGGCCGCCTGGGCACCTCGAGGGGCCCCACTCGGGGCGGATCCCGACAATGAATTTGTGCGGCTCAGCGAATTGGAGCGACCGAGCGAGTTGGCACGGGTCAATGAGTTGGTGCGGCTGCCACGGCCGCCGCCGAGGCGGTACGACGGCTGCGTCGGCGCCGGCTGGTAGCTGGGCGTCCCGTTGAGCTGGAAGTCACGCATCTCGTTGGCTCCCGTTTGGTCCAACGAATGCCGGCGCAGCGCTTCAGCGGCGGCGCTCGGGCCGAGCTGACGCTGGTAGAAGGCATTGGCCGCGGCTGAGGCCGACAGCGATGCGGACCGGGTAGGAACGCCCGTATTGTACTGCTGGGGATCGTAGTGGCCACGCGAACGGCGTCTGAACATGGCGCGTGCGGAGAAGCAGTATGTCCGGTAGCTGGTTTCACGGTATTCGGAGGCGCTATCAGGCGGCGAATCTGGTGGTTAGTTAACCTTGTTTGCGCAGTGAGTTTACTGTGATGGTAATTAACTCGAGTCGCAAAATGGCTGGGTGGGTGGCCCTAACCTGGGGCGACGTTGCCGGCTTACGTATGCAGTGGGCTCCACAGGTTGCTTCGAGCGTCCTGCAAGCCGCGAAACAAAATTAATATTCGGACAAAGCGTGTCACGCGCACATGCTACTAGGCGAAGACCCCAACGTATTGACCATCGGGTGAATTGATTTACGAAGTAGATCGGCTCAAAAAATGACCGCTGTTACCCACTTCATTAAGCTATATTCTATTCTCATCAATGTTTGTTTGCTTCCGGCCGCCATTCCATCAGCATGCGACGCGTACACGTACACACGTACAGTACCCTAGATGAGGCGTATGTGGTTCCTATTCCTTGGTACTCAACTTCATAATTCACTAAGTAGCCCTTGACGAACAGTGGTACCAACTGATCGTCTCCAAAGTGTGATGTTCATCGCATCCTCCCGAGACACAACGGATTATTCCCCCCACGAACACATTTTGACCTGAACCGAGCTCTTGACCTAAGGCCTTCAGGGGCATTACCCTTGCGGTGGTTTCTCCTTACCCATGCGTGGTTGTAATACCAGCCATCTTATCTCCTGGCGTAGTCCTCCTCACTCGTCACGTATGCAACTGGGGGTCTCTTTCCGGAGTTCTCTGCATCGATCTCCTAGCGGCTCATGATACTCAAACTGTCGTATCACAATCAAATTTAAAAACTTTAAAAGCACATCCGACCTTCTTGACTTTTAATTAAGTATTCATCTTTAAATCCCTTTTTTCGAATAGCTGTTCATGAGTAGCGTTGGCAGCCGCGGCACTCTTTGCGTTGCGTCGCACCAGGCGATACTAGCAGCGTTTGATCACAATGGGTAATCGAACGTGCTAGGGTAATAAGCTCCCTGATTAGATCCCGTAGTGGGCCGTACAACATGTCCCATGTTCACCAGCCATGCCCACACCAATGTGCACACTGCCAGCGATATCACTCTCACTATTCTTGTAAACCATTGTATCTATAATTTTTCAACAATTAGCTGCTGAATGAATGTATTCTTAGATCTGAATCATTTAGAGCACTTACACATGCCATCAGCAATCTACCGCAAGGTTTCCTCAGATCTCATTTAGACTCATCAGCGATTTTTTTGCTCGAGTCCTGATATCACCAGTCCTCTCAAAATAGAAATATACCATCCTACGGACCTCATAGGATATGCTTGTTTTCATCGATATCATTTTTTTCAATAGTTTTCTGCAGGGACTGTATATTTTTGGGTAGCCCCGATCAGTTAAATCCAAGCCTGCTGGTCTGCGGCGGCCAACCTCTTTCTTGCTCAGAGCAGTATTATAGAAGCCGTTTTCTACTAAAACCTATATGATTTCTCTAACATTCTAGCTACCCTTCACGCCATAGCTACCTAGTTCTCAGGCTTGATCTGGATTTGAATGCCCCAAAAAACATCCTGATCAACTCCAGAGCCGAGACAGGATATTTCATAGTTCTTTGAAATCTGTCCAACTTCACTGCATGTTCAGCACTATGAACTAGCATATTACCAATGAAAGCTCGCTACTACTTATCATCGACGAAGCCTGGCTTGCCATTATCGCCGAGGGTTCAGGGTTCGGCACATTTTTCACCACAACATCATCATCGATCATGGCCGGCAGCGAGCATTCGAGCGGCGACCACAGTCGCGACCCGTGTCCGTTGGTGATTGTGAATGACTTCGGCGGTGCGTTTGCGATGGGTGCCATTGGCGGGTCCATCTGGTACAGCATCAAGGGCTTCCGTAACTCTCCGTATGGTGAGCGGTGGCAAGGCGTCCGATCGGCAGTGCGGCTGCGAGCACCGACGCTGGGCGGCAATTTCGGTACGTGGGGTGGCATGTTCGCAACCTACGACTGCGCTATCAAGTCAGTTCGTAAGACCGAGGACCCCTGGAATGCCATTCTGTCCGGTGCCATGACCGGCGGTACCCTGGCCGTGCGTGGCGGCTGGCGGCAGGTCCGCACGAACTTCATCATCGGTGGCATCATTCTCGCCGTGATTGAGGGCGTCGGCATCGCGCTGAACCGCTATATGGTGGAGGCTCCGCAGGCTCCCCCGATGCCGGAGCAACTCCAGTAATGTATATAGATGACACGAAACACCCCTGTTGATTGAGGTTTGCATCCGCGGAATCAAGGCGTGATGTATGTAGATAATTTAGGCCGGCGCCACCGCACAAAAGGAGTATTGAGATGAGACAACCATGATTCAGTCAAAGAGAAAGAGAGCGAGAGAGTCTGCCGGGTGTACATGCAGACGAGTTCTTCTGAACCTGAAACCTTTGGTGAATTCGTGTTGCGGCTACTCTCTGTAAAGCATTGAGATAATATATATATATAATCCCTCAAAAGAATGCTTGAGCTCGAGCAGAATAAAAATGGATTTAGCAATTAGATAATTCTCATATTCGCCTTAATTTGATTGAAGACGGATCTACAGAGCATTCAAGGCACACGAGGAAATTCGTACTAAGAATTCAGGCATGTACGCATTATGACATCCATGGCTGTTGTTACCATCGTATAGATAGCAACAGATTATCAAGGGGTCATAATATAAGTTATGCCGATCAACAGTTTAGAAAAGCGCATCAAGAGAAAAATACGCGGAGGAGCAAGTCCTGGATCACGAGGGATTGAGTAGTACTAATATGTTCTGAAGGAACCCGCGGTCGTACAAGTTTGGCAATTCCGCTTCGGTTTCTACAATTTTCAAGGCTCGAAGCTGCTCTTCATCACTTAATTGCCGGTTGAAAGTTCCATCGCGGCGTTTGAGTAGCACAATTTGTGTATTTGGAACGTAGTACAGCTGTCGCGTTGGAATCAAGTCTCGAATATCCTCCCATTTATCTGCCTCATTAGTAGTCACGCCAGCCCAGATGTACATGAGATGGAACCCAGCAAAAACTACTACGAGGGGCAGCAGAAACGTACACAGCACTAGCAGGCACACAGCTAATCGTTGCCTTTCGCCCTCTGCAGCGATTCGAAAAACAACTTGCCACCATTTATTGGCACTATTCCACGCCGGCCTAAAAGAGTCCCACAAGACAGTGGCCAAAATAAGCCATCCATAAGCAAACACATAGATATTCACCAGCAGAAATAGCGCAAAATACCGAAAGTTATTGAGTCCAATGCAATTGCTCACCCACACGCAGTGATGATCCTGCATGGCCACACAATAGCCGCAGACGCTGCAGTGCTTTGAACGGGCCGGTTTTGCGAAATGGCACGTCCGACATTCATTGCCGGGCAGGTATAGGATCTCATCGAATGGGAATCGAGCGTAGCTGGCGACCCAATTCTTCCGGGTGATCCGACCAGGGTCACTGAGAAAAAGGGTGCCAAATGAAAGGAACGGGAAGCTGTAGGACACTCGGATCCACGCCATTTGCGCCGAGCCGAGGACATCTCGCGAGAACACCAACACACGTGTTTCAAACAGATACAAGAATAACGCGAGCGTACATGCATAGAATAGTGGCACTGCATTGGCAGCAGTCGAGCGAGCAATTTGTGCCACCAGCGGCGACTTGCTTTGAAACAGGATCAGCAGCGCCGCTGCCACCGCGAGCACTGACAGCCCCCCTACAGCGGCTCCAAGTGCTGTAAAGAGCATGTACATAGGGCTCGGGGCTTTGACTAACCAAAGAATGGGAACCTGAGACGTAAGGGCTAGCTACATGGTACGGCTATATGCGGCAAAGGGCCCTGTGGTATGAAGATCGGTACCGGGGTAGCAGACACGCCTTACGACTGGAACCACCTGGCCCCATTCTATTCTGCCCCTACGCCCTGGCTTCCCCTCTACCCTGGGTCCACGCACCGAGTGTGAAAAATTACCTAACGATCACTAGCCTCGCCAAAATTTCATTCTACATTTCTTCCCTTATACCATCATCACCAATGTCCCGTCCCCAGGTTTCTGTCTACAAGGGCTCTGACGCCGCCAGCTCTGCTGCTCTCCCTGCTATCTTCAACACCCCCATCCGTTTGGACCTTGTCCACTCGGTGTTCGTGTCCATGAACAAGAACAAGCGTCAGGCTTACGCCGTGGCCTCCAACGCCGGTGAGCAGACCTCGGCTGAGTCCTGGGGTACCGGTCGTGCCGTCGCCCGTATTCCCCGTGTCGGTGGCTCTGGTACCTACGCTTCTGGCCAGGGTGCCTTCGGTAACATGTGCCGTTCCGGTCGCATGTTCTCTCCCACCAAGACTTGGCGTAAGTGGCACGTCAAGGTGAACCAGAACGAGCGCCGCTACGCTACCGCTGCCGCCGTCGCTGCTTCTGGTGTTGCTCCCCTCGTCCTGGCCCGTGGCCACAAGGTCGAGCAGATCCCCGAGGTGCCCCTTGTTGTCGGCTCCGAGGTCGAGTCTATCTCCAAGACCAAGGAGGCTGTTGCTCTCCTCAAGTCCATTGGTGCTGCTGAGGATGTGGCCAAGGTGATCCGCAGCAAGAACATGCGTGCTGGCAAGGGTAAGTTCCGTGGCCGCCGCTTCACCCAGCGCCGTGGTCCCCTTGTTATCTACAAGGAGGACAAGGGCATTGCCAAGGCTTTCCGCAATGTCCCTGGCGTCGAGGTTGCTCCCGTTGCTTCCCTGAACCTTCTCCAGCTTGCTCCTGGTTCCCACTTGGGCCGCTTCGTCATCTGGACTGAGGCTGCCTTCAACTCTCTTGACGAGATCTGGAGCAACAAGGGCAAGAAGGGCTATGAGCTGCCCCACAACATTATCTCTAATGCTGATGTTACTGGTCTCATCAACTCTTCTGAGATTCAGAGCGTTTTGCGTGCCAAGGGTGAATCCAAGACTCCCCGCACCAACCCCCAGAAGCGCAACCCCTTGAAGAACAAGCAGGTTCTCGAGCGCCTCAACCCCTACGCCAAGGCTTACGCTGAGAAGAAGCTCGGCTCCGCCAAGGCCGAGGAGGCCAAGGGCAAGCCCTCTAAGGCTTTCAACGCCATCCTCAAGGACAACTAATTAGTTAACTAAGTATTTTTAAAAGACTGTTAGAACCCGATCGTCTGTGAAAAAAACTGCTTGCCGGGCAGGAAATTTTGGATTGGCTTTAGAGTGCTTCGAGCATTGTTGCGTTGGTCGCGCTTCCGGTCGGTGTTAACCATACCGGTTGAATACAAGCGCCGTGGCTGCTCGGGACGTGTAATCGTGTTTCCAGATACCAGATCTTGGCAGCTGCCTAATAGATCCAAGATTACAGTTCTCAGATCTCATGTTTGTTCTATTACGAGTTTTTAACGAGGTATGCCCGTCCGTTAGACCAGCCTCCCCATTAGACACTGGTGCTGGACTACTGCCTCAATTTGTGTTAACAACTGGGATCGAGCGTGGTACTCGATCTCCGAAGTTCCTCATAAGCACATCAAAAGAGCAACTGCTAATCTAAACAACAAGAAGTCTTTATTATTATTATGTACACCCACAATGCTAAAATGTTCATATGCTGTTATGCATCATACGCTCATCCAGAATGATTTTTCTAAATTTTAACGGCAAAATCATTTATACTGGAGTATCAATAGAGGCATTTCCTCCTCGAACTCTTTCAGTACAGTCTCCGTATCGAAGTAGTGGCGGATCTTGCCAGATTCGCGGGATTCCAACCACCTGTCGTGAAAGTAGCATAGCATCCGGAAATGAATATGTTTGACCATTTCAAGCCAGTCTTTCTGATAATTTTCACTCAGTTGCAGGATTCGGAGAACCAGCATCGTTTCCTGGTTAAGGATTTCGCTGAATTTCATGCTCAGCCGGATGGATACCAGGGCTACGGGGTACCAAGGCAACATGTCCGTTGTGCGTTGAGCACTCGCGGCAGAACCAGATTCACGAATTATACGGGCACTTTCATCCGGTTGACCGCACACAAACTCAAATAACTGCAAGCCGAACTGGCCAGCACCTCTGAAGTCATTAGCTGGTGATTCAGTCTGGAATCCGAGGTCGTGAAAACTGTTCGAACCAACTACGGCCTTGAGATGATCGAAAGATTGTGATGGCTGCACACTTGTCGTGGTGAGCTCTGAAATCGCGTCTAGAACGCCGTGAATACGGGTAATTGTACCTACATCGACGCCATTGCGGTAAAACTGAAATCTGGCAAGCTCCTCAACACCCTTGACCGGCCGATCTTGAGAAGTATGACGAGAAAATGCCAACAGCCGAAAATAGTATACACCTGAGTGCAATTTACCGAGCAGCCACGCTAGCAAGCGTTGCTGGCGGAGATGACAGCGCAGCGCTCGATTGGCTACACTGGTGGGATGCGTCAACACATACGCCACCACTATAGCTGATACTGCAGCTACTGATGCGGACATTTTTTCTAGGCGGGAAGGGAACAGTAGCCTGCGTGACTTCACAAGTACGTCGTCAGCGCTTGGCTGCCCGGTCATAACTTTGATCAGGGCTCGCCCTACCCCAAACCCCCTCACGGCCCGAGAGCGTAACCTATTAATGCACTGCTCACCTAAGAACCGCCGGAAATGTATTGAACTCAGGCGCCGTTGCCCAAATTAGCGTAACTAAAAATATACCACGACCGGTTAGTGTGTGTATAATCAGTTAGATCTTCAAGCTATGATTCAGCAAAACCTAGGAGGTTGCTCGTCGATGCTTCTGTCAACAATTCCGTGCTTGGCATAGTTCCTAGCGGTTGCCAAAGTTAGACTGACATGTTCACGCCGGCAACAAGTAAGTTATGTGTCTCAATCAGGGCACTATATAGAGAAAGATTGCAGCATTATTAATTATTCATCAGCGTTTCTATCATGACTACCTTGCGCCGCATGCTTATGCTTCTACATATGAGTATCCCCGAACAACCAATATCGATCATGAGTCATCCCTCTTCCTAGCCAATAATTATAACTAAGTATTTAGAAAGAATCTTGAATGGTCGTAGTCAGCGTAAGGATTTTGACGAAATAAGTGTGTAAGATGAGCCAAGCCCATCAAATCTGTAAAGAAAGACGGGACATTGTGTACTTGTTGCCCTATTGAAGTCTTATTTATTTTGATAGATTCAACCCAATTCTAATTTATCGTAGTAAGACTAGAAAAGATTAATTATAGAATTGAGCATAAAAGTATAAACTCGCAATCCGGTGGCCAATTGAGGAAAACAAAATATGAGAACATTCCCTAATATGAATCCTATCTTGATAGATACCATCGTTTCTCTTGCAGTTTATTCCCGTTGCCTAAATCCAAGTCCAATGTGCCAGCCGATTTGGTCACGCCGTAATCTTCACATCAGGCTATGGTCACCTGATATCTTTTCATGACACAATCGGCACCAATTGGTTTGTACCCTACCCAGAAAAGAATTACCAAAATTCTGCGGACAATCAGGAAGTTCTCTACCATGGACGCTGTAACTGCCAACCTTCAAAAGCTGGGCCTGAATGCAGTGTCTGCTTTCCCAGGAAGCGCTATGGATCTAAACCCCATTGACACCTACCGTTCCTATGTAACGACCGAGTTGGCGAAGGTCTCTGGTGTTGACGAGAAGCTTATTTATCCCGCCCTTGAGGCTCCCATTGATGCGAAACATGGTGATCTGGTGATCCCGGTACCGCGGTTGCGTGTCAAAGGCACGCCAGCCGAACAACTTGCGGAAGAGTGGGCGTCCAAGTTTCCCACCGGTGAAAAGAGCGACTTTATCGAGTCCAGCACTGCTAACGGCAAGTTCTTGCGATTCGTTTACAAGTCTGACGTGCTTCGCAAGCTCGTTCTGCCCCAGGTATTCCGCCAGGGTGACCACTACGGTGATTCGCGAATTGCGAAGGGCCAGAAGGTTATTGTCGAGTTCAGCTCTCCTAACATTGCCAAGCCCTTCCACGCAGGTCATTTGCGTTCGACCATTATTGGCGGTTTTCTAGCCAACCTGAATGAGAAGCTTGGCGCTGAAGTCCGTCGTATAAACTATTTGGGTGACTGGGGTAAGCAGTTCGGTTTGCTGGCCGTGGCTTTCCACCGTTGGGGAAGTCATGAGGCCCTGAAGGCGGATCCTATTAATCACATGTTCGATCTCTACGTGCGGATTAACAAGATGACTGAAGAAGAGGCTAAGGCGGATCCCGAGGGTGTCTCCCCTACGGACCAGGAGGCCCGGGATTATTTCCGTAAGATGGAAGATGGCGATGCCGAAGCGCTCAGTTTGTGGCGCCAATTGCGTGAGTCTTCGATTGAGAAGTATAAACTGACTTACAAGCGGTTAAACATCGAGTATGACGAGTATTCTGGCGAATCCCAGGTGTCACAGCCTGAGCTTTTGGATGTAATTGACCGACTTGTCAAGCAGGGCGTTACCGTTGAGGACCGCGGCGCGCTTCTTGTTCCCTTGCAGGAGTACTCGAAGAAGCTTGGTAAGTGCCTAATCCGGAAGTCTGACGGCACAACCCTTTACCTAACCCGTGACCTAGGTGAAGCGATCCGTCGTAAGAGGAATATCAACTTCGACCGAATGATCTACGTGGCAGCCTCCCAGCAGGACCTCCACTTCCAGCAATTCTTCAAGATTTTGGAGATCATGGGTTATGACTGGGCCAAGAACCTGCAGCACATCAACTTCGGTATGGTCCAAGGTATGAGTACCCGTAAGGGCACCGTGGTTTTCTTGGATACCATCCTTGAAGAGACCAAGGAGGCCATGCATGAGGTCATGCGCAAGAACGAGTCCAAGTATGCCCAGATTGAGGACCCCGAAACTGTGGCCGATCTTGTTGGTCTCAGTGCCGTGATGATTCAGGATATGCAGAGCAAGAGGGTCCTCAACTACACCTTTGACTGGAAGCGAATGCTGTCGTTTGAAGGTGATACCGGCCCTTATTTGCAGTACGCGCACTCTCGACTGTGCTCAATGGAGCGTAACTCGGGCTTGACCACCGAGGATTATCAAACTGCCAACTTGGACCTGCTTACCGAACCTATTGCCCAGCAGCTTGTGCGTGTGATTGCGCAGTACCCTGACACTTTGTTGTTCTCCTTCCGAAACTCTGAGCCTTCCACTATCATCACCTATCTGTTTAAGTTGACTCACACTGTGTCGTCCGGCTACGACATTCTATGGGTTCGTAACCAGGAGCCAGAGGTCGCGAAGGCCCGCATGGCTCTGTATGCAGCTGCTCGACACGTGCTATCTAACGGGCTGCGGTTGCTTGGCATTACCCCGGTTGAGCGGATGTGAATTTTCTGTAATATTTACGTATCTTTGCAGACGTGTAATGTTTTGTCAACTGATTTACGAAAATGGATGAAGTATACATGTCATCGAGGATTCCAACTTACATATTCTATTACTCTTGTTCAAATCAGTTGACCTTAGATAATGCCCCGCGAGAAATGAACTCCCATACAACCTTCTGCTTGTCCCTTTTACGAAGCTCATCGAAAAAATACGCCTCATTTGCCGCTGTTTCTTCGGCCTGTTGACGTAAGTTGTCGGCATTCTCCAGCTCAGGTAAACATCGCGGGCAATCGGGAGATGTCTCTGGCAGACACATTTTGTGATACGAATGCTGGCATGCAAAATGGGTGGCCGGCAATTCTAGTGGAAGCTGACACTGGTCGCAGTTGCTATAGTTGATGGTCATTGCTTCGTCAGGGCGGACGACCGTAGAACGAGATTTCTCATTGATTTCAGACAAGTAAGAGTTGGCAAGTTTTTCTTGGCGTTTAATTTGCTCATTACTGGAAGCAAGATACTGTTGAATGAACGGCCGAAGGTCGCCCACAGTTAAGTAGGGTGATTGGCTTAAATCTGCAATCAGCTCCACGTAAGACACACCACCTACATCGACAGCGAGATTAAGCAACGACAAAAACTGATCTCCATTCAAGTGCTCTGTCGCAGTTTTATTTCGAGAGATGAGTTTAGGAGCTATACTTGCCAACTCAGGGTCTTTCTGATGCATCAGTAGATCTAATGCAGTTGCAATGTCATTGGACTGCAGTTTGACCCTGAAAATATCAGTATACGGCATTCCTAGTGAGTGATGTTGCTCAACGGTAAGCTCGAATCCGAAAAGCTCACTAGCGCTAAGTACATTGACTGAGTAAAGTAGCTGGGCATGCTCGTCAACCAAGGCACTGGCACGGTCTTTCGCGCCAACACGAAGATAGGTTTCGAATAATGTGGAGGCAATATCATTTAAGTCCTTGCTAGACGGACTAAAATGGGGAACCGCTTGGAGGCAGGCTTCCAGAAAGATCACAAACTCATTGTCATGACCAATGAATGATGGAAAAATGAGACGCGGACGAGGCGGTAAATACGAGGGTTCACTGACTTCCTGTTCCAATGTCTCTGCACTCACAATATTGGATCCCAAATAGCTTGCGGAGCTCAGAAAGTTAATGAATGCTTGATAACTCTGCAAAAGAGGTGTGTCGCTGGTAGTACCACTTCCATTTCGTTCATCTGAGAGGCTGGAACCTTCCTGCAGGCTTGTATCTAGAGAAATGTTCTGGCGAGTTGTGAATTTACCAGTAAATAAGGTGATCAGCACACCAGTCGTTTCAACAGGCAGCTTGTTCAGCATTATCCGCGAGTTTTGAATGAGGATTCGCAAAGCATCAGCTACAGAAACAGTCTGAATATAATCCAATACTCCCTTCACATCATTTAGCTGTCTCAGGCGGATCTGGACCGCACGGTCCGGATCCGGGTACTTGGCCGCCAGTCTTGCCGCTAGCTCAGCGTATTCTGGAGTCTGCATTTCTGAGAGCACTGCTATCGCCTGTTCATAGTTAAAATCATTGGGCATGCTTTCCACAGCACGAGCCAGAAACCGCTGCAACTCAGCGGTTTTACCTCCCAATTTCGTATAGCAGATAATTTGAAGGCTAACATGCTGGGGCGTAGCTTTTCCACGGTCAAATAAAGCTGATAAATATGCGAGTAAAGTCTCTGCGTGCTGGGAATCCTTGAATCGCCTGATGGCACGAGAAGTCTGCCCCAAGTCAATGGCAAGAATGTACTCCTGCAAACTAGCGTCGATATCATTTTTAGCGAACAAGTAATCAGCATAGTCTTGATGCAACATTTCTTCCATTTTGGCGCTCTCTCTTGCTTCTGAAGTCTCAGAGCCCTCTATGCGGTTACGTCGCCTGCGCACCATCTCAATGGCAACTTGATACAAATTACGCTGCTTCAACAGATCTATCTGGGACTGCCAAGATTTCTCACGCAGTACATACATGATCCCATTCTGGCCAATGATATTGATTCTACCCCAGGCTTCGAAGATCGTGCGCACTCCGCCGTTTCCCAACGACTGATTGAAGGCCAACAAATGATTGACCAAATCAATAATCACGACACGAACAGATTCAGTAGCCAGCAAGCTCTTGTTTTCTGGTTCAAATGCTCCTACAATCACGAGAAAATCTCCACTAGAATGTAGATATATTTGTCGTTTTGCAAACACGAGTTCAAACGCCGGGCCACGGTGCCGCGCATTAAAGCAAACTATGTCAGAATCCCGCGCCACCACAAAATCGGAACCGATGTTTCCAGCTGTACATAGCCGGTTCGCTCCTCTAGTTTTGTCAAGCACGGTCACGGATTTTGTCGTGGTGGTGGACACTGCTACGACTTGAGTCAAACTGGCAACAAAGACTTGCGAATAGTCAGAACTGAGGTGTAAACCGGTAATGCTAGTCGGTGCAGAATAAATGTGACGTTGACGTGTGCCTCGGTCATGCATTAAGTCACCCCTGATCGCCACAACAGATCCATCAGCAAATCCTACTATTACCACTGAGAGGTCTGGAGCAGCAACAAAGGTCGTAGGTGGGAAAGTATTGGTTTTATTGTGAATCATGGCTTGTGCGTGCAGCTTGGGGGGTCTTATGGGATCACTATCGCTAGATTTAGCATCCCCTTTTAGGTCCCAGACATTGAGTTCCACGGGCCCACCCAACTTAGACGACGCCGTTAGTACCAGAGGCGTATCAGGAACAGCAAAAATAAAGTCTGGAACGCGATCTGTGTCCGCACTGAAAATAGAGAACTGGCGTAGCAATTGCATGTCTTCGCTGAACTCCTTCACCATGCCATGCTTCATCAACATAAGTACCGAGGAACTGGAGGAGCTCACAATCTGCTGCATAGCTGGATCAGAATAGAGTAATGCATCAGACGGTGATGGGTCTCGCACCGGCGTGGCGTCGAAGAACGCGAATTCCTTCCAGCTGCCGGACAGCATTGTGAGGTGAGTGGGGGAAGAGGTAAGGGCTAACTGGTGATATCAGATACATACAATCGATGATGGGTCATGAGCGCAGGCAGATGAACATGAATTAATCAAAGAGTAGAGCAAATAACAGTGTCGCAAAGATTCAACACTGTTGTTTATACAAGCCAAGAAAGAGTTAGCGATAGGCTCACAATTTGCGCTTTCCACGCTATTTCGCCTGGTGTCAGTATTTAGAACATAGTGGTAGATGCTTAATCCCCCCTTACCCAATAAACACGCACCCATTCTCCGTGATGAGTAGAGGCGCCGCTGAATTGAACGGGAAAATCCGCCATATCGTTCTCAGAATTGATAACCTAATCGATGATGATTTCAGGATTGAGACTTTAAAGCAGCAATTGGCAAGACTTTATGAGTGCCGCTCTCAATGCGCCGATGTATGGGATCATCTTAGCGCTCAGATGGTTAGAATTGACACTGCCCACAAGCGGTTCATGCAGCGCTGTAAAAGTGAGCCTACCAAACTAGAACCTGCAATGAAATCGCTGTATAGTAAGCTTAGGCGGCGATATGGCAGCAATAGTGATCCTGAAAACTGGGATATTCCACCGCTTTTCGCGGAACCGCAATACCAAATTCCTACTAAGCCCGATCATGAGCCCACCAAATCATCGCGCATTAGCTACAAAGTGTTTAAAGCCAAATATCATTTCCATGCGCGCCCGCACATGACGCTAAAAGGTGCTCAACGTCATCTCGATACGCTGGAGGCCGTCTTAGAAGATCAATTATCGTTACAATCACTGAGAGAGCAGCGCATAAAAGAACTAGAGCAACAAAGAGAGGCTACACGCAGTGAGATTGAGTGCTACAATAAGGAATTCAACAAGGCTCACTCGAAGTGGATAGAAACCAATGAAGAATATGCTGAGGTCGTGCGCAAATTTTTCGTCCAACAAAAGAAGGTGCCACCATCAGAACCAAATTTACCATTAACAACCCTCTTTGCCGACATGGTTGATCGAGCGCGCCTCGAAAATCCGGACATTCTACACCAAACCGTGTATGCGAATGACGACAAACCGCTTGACGCAGAAGCTGTGAAAGACAATATCGGTGGGGACTTAGGTGATGAGGCAACGTGGAAGAAATTACTTATCACAGAATTGAAGCCGAATGGAACTTCTGTCGTCGAGTAGGTGCTTCTCATTTGGCGTCCAAGCCACATCATTATTGTAAGATGCAACGGCGAAATCTAACAATATAGCCTGAGCCTATGGAGTAAATAAGGAATCGTTCTCATCATTTTCAAGCATCTGTAGAGTCTGCAACCAATTATATTCTCATTTTATAGTAAACAACATATTGAATTCATTCCCCTCTTAGCGAGCTTGACCAACCTTCTATGTGGGTCTTTGAACACGTGACGCAAATACACCAGAAAAATAATTTTGTGAATTGTGAAATATCCTTACCACCCACACACTATTGACCTCTCGTCTCAACTCCGCCAACGTCCAATTGAACAATGGGAAAAGCCAAACAGACCCGCAAATTCTCGGTAATGAAAAAGATGGTAAAGCCCGTCGAAAAGCGACCGGAACAGAAGAAACCGAAGTCAGACATCAATCCTGCCGTGAAGTCGATTCCTCAGGTGAGCAGTGCTCTGTTTTTCCAGTATAATACAGCCATCAAACCGCCTTACCAAGTGCTTGTGGATACTAACTTCATCAATTTCAGCATCCAGAAGAAACTCGATCTGGTGCGGGGGATGATGGATGCACTGTACGCAAGGTGCATCCCCATCGTGACCGACTGCGTTTTAGCTGAATTGGAAAAACTCGGCCCGAAGTATCGCATCGCTCTTCGAATGGCTAAAGATCCGCGAGTGCAGCATGTCAAGTGCAGCCACAAGGGCACCTACGCTGATGACTGTCTGGTGGAACGGGTAATGCAACACAAGTGTTTCATTGTTGCCACCAACGATAGCGACCTCAAGCGGCGAATTCGAAAGATTCCCGGAATCCCGCTAATGAGCGTCGGTGGCCATTCCTACGTCGTGGAAAAACTGCCGGAGGTGTTCTAATTATTTATTTATTACGGTCATAATGCATACTACTAATGGGTTCACGCAATCATCATTTACTACGTAGAATAATAGCGCGCGGACTTGGACAAAATATCTCACAGGATGGGAACTCTCTATATGCGACTTACCACTTTCAAACGAAAAAGTTAATATTATTGGCAGCTGTATATATATCATTTGTCCTCGGAATCAGCCTCGACTGCAACGTATCAATATGTTAAGCATCAGCCCAATATAAATTAGCTGCATGATTTGCTTAAGTGCGTAGTTCCATAGTTATGCTGATCGTTGCGGTGACAATCCCGGCGAGCTCTGCTTCCGAAATAGCAAGTGCGAATCCCTTCGAAAATTGTTTCGCCTTAGCCGTGCTTCACTGGCTCTTTTTAGGCACGTTAAAGATTGATTCACGCGCGTATATCAGTTACGTCGATCTCTGTTTCACATGCAGGGCGTGGGCGGTCAGGGTTGTGAGCTCCCCATATCCTTGTCCTCCACACGACTTCCGTGGTTCATGCTGCGCAGACCGATTCGGTGGTTGGTGCGGTTAGCCGTAGTGTTAACGCTGCTCAGCTACGTAGTATTCGTGTCTGACCTGAAGTATGACTTCTTGCCTCCGTCCATTCAACGTAATCTGCTGTTCCACCCGGACGACCCGATCGTAACGGATATTGAGATCCGAGAGTGTGGTTGGTGGACAAAATGTGAACCGGTGAGTCGGGACGGGAAAGTACGCATCAACAAAGACCTTCGGCTGGGTAGGTCCTTTTTGGGGTCATCCTCAGCCTATGTTTACCTCAGTATGGTCAATGAAACCGAGCTGCTCGCCAATCAGCCGGTGGTGCTGAACGTGGATGTGGGGGAGTTCAACGTCGATGACCCGCTCTCAGAATTACCTCGTGGGATTTACGATGACTTGTTGCCCACAGTTTCGAGTGAATTGGAGCTGGCTGATCCGGTCACAGCCCTGCACATTGCCGAAACGGCCGGCTGGAAACTGGAATATCCCAAGCTCGCATTGTGGGTGAAACGCGGGAAACATGTGCCCAACGCGGCCGTTTCTAGTGTGAACGTGTTTTTTGGTGACTCTGTTGAATTCCCAGTAGAAGGGTGGAAACTCACGACCACTATTCCCATTGGGGAGTACAAGAATGATAAAGATGCACGCAGTGAATTCGCGCCGAGGCTGGCTGTTAAAATTGGGCGTAATTCGAAGATTGAGAGGACTCCGTTGCGGTTTCGCAAGGATGCCCGCTTTCGGATCGTACAACTGGCAGACTTGCATATGAGCACGGGCGGCGACGGTGTGTGTGACAAGCCTGCTTTCGGCGATGACTACTGCCTTGCTGATGAACGAACGACAGAGTTAGTAGAAGCGGTACTCGATTTGGAAAATGCAGATTTTGTCGTATTCACCGGGGATCAGATCTTTGGCGACGCCAGCCCGGATCCGGAAACGGCAATCATAAAGGCAGTGGCCCCTGTGCTGCGTCGCAGACTACCGTTCGCTATGGTATGGGGCAATCATGACGATCAGGGCCCGTACAGTCGTCAACAGCTGATGAACTTCGTTATGGGCCTCCCAGGAGCTCACATCAGCACTCCTGATGCAGGGGTATCTGGTGTCGGTAATTACATGGTGGACGTTGCTGCATACGCTTCGGATGCTCCTGCTTTGACGATGTATTTCTTGGATAGTCATACCAAACTGAAGTCCGCGAAACATCGCGGTTACGATCACATCAAGCCAGACCAGCATGAACTCCTACGTAAACTGCACGCTCAGCAGTCACTGAAGCTCCAGGGCTACGCCCATGTACCCTTGAGCATGGCATTTTTCCATATTCCGCTCCCAGAGTACCGTGACACCCGGTTGATTGCTGGTGGTACCCATCGTGAAGGCGTTATCGCGCCAGTCTACAATTCGGGCACCCTGCAGGTGTTGAACGAGATCGGTGTGTCCGTGGTCAGCGTTGGACACGATCATGCCAACGATTTCTGTGCTTTTGCGGAGGGCAATCCAGAAGATGAGCACTCTCACTCAAGATTGTGGTTGTGCTATGGTGGAAGCGCGGGCTTCGGCGGATATGGCGGGTATCCGGGACCCGAGGGAATGTACCGACGACGAGTGCGCGTCTTCGAGCTTAACATGGACGTGCCCTCGATTAAGACTTGGCACCGTGTTGAGCGAGGCGAGGGGCCTGAGGACGAACTGGTGCTTGTCAATAACGGAGTAGCGGTGTTCCCGTATGACACACAAACGTGATAAATTTTGGTGGTGTTACTGGCAAGCCTATGGGGGCTATAGGTAGGTAATTATACGGAAAGTTAGTCCCTGGAGGTTGATGTCACCTGGATGGATAGATTGGATCGTGTTCGATGCGCAGTGAGTCAATGCTAATAAATGTGCATCAGTTCGTATGAGAAGTTGTGTGCCTTGAGCTGCACTAGTATGAAGTGAAGTTTCTTTGAGGAGAAGTATAACAAGTGAAATGGATAGTCCTTACATAGATCTTTTTTGCAAATCCTTTTTTGATGATTGCGCGAGGTGGAGTTGGAAAGGAAATTCATCTGAATCAAAAGTGGGTGTGCTGGGAACACACAGAGGCATCACTCTCTCATGGTGTTTCAAAGCTCATAAACCAGGGAAAAATATAACCATTTCTAAATTGGATACTGAAAATATAACGATTTTCAACTTAATTAATCGGGCGCGTATAGCCAATGCGGTAGGTACTAGGCCAAGGGCGATGACTAACCCTCATGGCCGGCATCGCCTTACAGCAGGATAATACGAAGGACGTCGACCTCGACCAAACTCAGTACTGACCAAGGCCGGATGTCATCGGCGCCAGACGGCTCGACTGACATAAACGTGCTGCCCAGGGCCGCGCCCCCGTCGGGATTCCCTGTTCGGCCCACTGGCAGCGATCCGCCTGCTGAGGACATGCCACCCCCGGATTTCAACATCACTCCGAGAACAGACAATCCCGGGACAACCTCAAGCTCTCCGCACCGTTCACCTTCACTCGGCGGTGGCGGGCCACCAATGCCCAACTCTGTCTCAGTTTCGGGGGATCCAGACGTTTCTCGACTGGCTGCTGCATTTGGAGGGGCAACAAGACCCATTCGACCGGATCCTCCTTACATGGCACCAAATCCCTACACCTCCGGTGTTCCGGTCAACGGCACTAACTCAGAGAGTAATGGAGCCAGCCCCCAGGGCTCCCATTCCCAGTTATCAGCAGCATTCACCCCGGGAACGACAGCTAATTTCAGGGCACACGACCTTAATCAGCCTGTGGAGCCTACTGGCGACCCTCAGCGCCGCAGCATGGAATTTGACCTGCGACGCATTCTGTTTGTTGTGGAACACCGAAAAACTCTGGTATTACATTTGCGCAACATGTTACGTGATGCAAAGTTGCCTTTAGATGGCGTGAAAAGAGTAAAGATCGACAGGCTGATTGATCATGCGCGCCAGTTAGTCTTGCGGAACAGGGCAGCCGACCTGCATAAGTTGCGGCGAATAGTCGATGTCGAGGCGCCGAATGAGCTGCGACCACCCGTGGCTTTGGAGAGGGGCCTCGCCGATGGGGATTCATACGGGGCCCTGCCCGAAGGCTACGAGGGTATAGAAGCCGTATTAAGGAACCATGGCGTCGGCGAATTCGGTGCCCAGGCTGGTGCGGCGCCAGCAAATACCGGAAACTATCCCTACGGCCATGCCAACCGATCATCGGGAAATGCGCAGGCGTATTCCGCGATGATGCGGGCCAACACGGCGGCCCGTAATGCCCGGCGCCCTGGATCTGTGGGTGACTCCTTAGTTTCGTCTGCAAATAATCCTCTGAGTCCCCCCACGCTTTTGTTTCGAGCAAGCCCTTTCTATACCTTAGGCTTACCATTGCGACCGCCGGTATTTTTCACCAAGCCTTATACGCGGCGGAAAGTCCACGACCAACTAGTTTTCACATTGGATGCACATGCTTTGAGCAAGACGGCCAACCACGTCTTCTTAGTGGCCCAGGAGCTGAAGAGGGACGCCAAGGGACCGCAGCCTGTGTACTTCCCATTCTACAATGAGCTGGAATTTGATGGCCACGTTCTCAATGTTAATACTCGTGGAGTACGGGGGTTCCCTGGCTCGGCAAAACCGGTAGACCTGCGGCCATATTTGCTTGATCCGGCCAAAATCTCCAAAGAAAACGGGCAAGCCCCAGAGTCCAAGCAGCAGGCCCCGCCGAGCGGGCTGCGTAAACACGTGCTTCGCATATCGATGACTATTAGCGACCAAGTTGACAAAATGAGTGACCAGTCGTTCGGCTTTGCTCTATACTACGGGGTTCTCCATTCCGAAGAGGAGCTCATGCAGACCCTGACTGGACGGCCCCACATATCGAAAGAGGAAACGCAGCAGCTGGCGGCAGCGAATGCAGCCTCAATTGATGATGATATCCTCGCAAGCGATGCTGTGTTGTCGCTAAAGGACAAGGTGATGATGACCCGGATCAAAGTGCCAATTCGGTCTCGGGAGTGTAGCCACATTGACTGCTTCGATGCACAGACATTTTTGATGCTGCAGGATCAGGCAGAGACCTGGAAGTGCCCGGTATGTAACAACCAGATATCCTGGGATAAGTTAGCTGTCGATGACTTCTTCACAGAAATCCTCGACCGCGCAGGACCTGACGCTGATACAGTGGTCATTAATGCCGACGGCACTTGGACCATTGAAGAGGAGAGTGGTGGAGGCGATACGGATGACTCGGATTCGGAAGATGACTGGTTCGCGAAGCGGGAGCTGAAACGGAAAATGGGGACAGTCGGCTCACAATCGCATTCTGCCAACGGGGCGGCCAATGGAAGCGCCGGCCATCGGCAAGAAACTGAGGTGGTGAGCTTGCTCTCTGATACCGAGGACGAAGCCGATGCACCTAACCAGAACACACCTGCTACCCGATCGACGGGAAACCAAGGCCAAAACCAAAATAGCCAGATGACACAAGTAGCAGCAAACGATCGATCTTCATCCACGAGTCACCCCGAAATGAGCACAGCGCCTCAGCTAATAACACAGTCCTCGACCAACCAGCAACCACCCGCTGACCAGCGCTCACTTCAACGAGCGAACCACCACGTGCCCGACCCAGAGAATGCGATCAACGACTTCTTATCGGCGTTCCAGGGAGCGCGCAGTGCTCTTTTTGATGCCGCGCAGGGCGAAAATATGCACTCGGCGCTTACAAACGCCATGTACTATCCGGCTGTGACCCCACCTCATCGGGAGCACAGGATAGTTCCGAAAATCCCTGATGGTTCGCGGCAGCCTTCCCAACCATCAGGTCAAGTCGCAGGAAATGATGTGATCGATTTGACCATGGATGATTGATATTTATTATGTATTTATACCTTCTGTTACACCAGTTGAGCGAGGGGGCTTGCGGTTGTATGTCATCCGACCTTAGAAAGAAATGTTTATCAAGGAACGCTGTATGAAATAATCGGGTTGTTTTGAGAATACAGCAACCGACTCAGTATTGATTTATTGGTTTGAATTTCAGCCACCTAGATATATCTGAATTGCTCCAAGAATAGATGGGGTTCGCAAGATCTGATAGGTCCGTATTATGTGTATTCCGATAAGTCAAAAGTGCCAATGATATAGAATAACTAAATACTTCTTAGTGGCCAAAATGAAGCACAGTTGACACAATTTCTGGGACTTTAATTCTGTTTCTAAATTGACAATTGCTTATAAACCGTGCCACTCTTATGCAATGCCGTCTCTAGCACCTGCATTGCCGCCAAGACATCCTCGTCGTGGAAGCGACGACCAATAACCTCGACTCCGACTGGCAACCCGTCCATCTTGTTTGCATCATAGTTCAGGTAAGCACCCTGGGCCACACCATTGAGCTTCTTTAGACTAAAGCCCGCAGGGAGCTGGTCCTTGGTTTTGTCAACCTTCGTAACAGGTAGAACCCCAGCAGGGTAGTCCAAAATGTTGAACAAAAAAGTGTATAAGCATGAGCTGAAGCTATTGAATAGGCCATAATTCGGCAAGGCCGGAGTCGCGTTGGGTACTGTGAGCAAAAAGTCGACCTTGGAATCTTTAAATTGTCGGAAGAAACGTTCTCGGTACGCCTCGCGACGCACAACCAGTCTCCAGCGGTTGTTAATGCTCTGCTTGTGGAAGTCTCGCAGCAGCCGTGCCCACACCTTGTCACCATACCAGTGCTCAACTACGAATGCCCAGGCCCACCGCAGGAACCATGGAAGATGGGCCCATCGGTATGCCCGCTGGACACCGCGGTCGAAAGTTTCGCCCAAAAGAAGACCTGTGGTAGCCGTTTCAATACCGTCGCTGCACAAGAGCTGAGCGCCCACACTCAATGCCTCTAGGGGTTCGGGCACGGTGAAGTCGACAACATTGTGGCCGGCCATCCGCAGGGCATTGACACTGAGATCGAGGGCCCTGGCGCAGGCGGGCGACGGATCGACAATACCATCGGAGCGAATGACGCCAAACGTCAGTCGTTGCGGCAGTTGGGGCTCCACATACTCTCGCTCCGTGATGGAGTAGTCATAGTTCCACGGCTTCATCTCAATGACAACACGGAAGAAGTATGTTAGGTCCGCCAATGTGCGGGCCATTGGCCCAGCCACCGAGGGCACACCCTCCTGACCGGGGGTGGACGTGTGTCCTCCAATCCGCGGAAACCGTGTTGTTGTAGGCCTCAACGAGTAGATGCCTGCGAAATGGGCGGGTACGCGGACACTGCCAGCCACATCTGTGCCAACACCAATGAAAGAGCCTCCAGCCGCGATCAGGGCAGACTCACCACCGGAAGAGCCACCAGGAGAGTACCCAGGTTTGTGCGGGTTCTCAGTGAGACCCCACATGTCATTGTAACTCTCGAATGACAGCAGCGTGAGCGGGATATTGGTTTTCACATAGGGATAGCCACCAGCGTCCCGAATGATCCGGACGATCGTGGATTCTTCGACCATGGGGTCATTGCAGTACTTTGAGTACCCAACGGTGGAATCATAGCCTTTGACCCCGAAGGTATCCTTAAGTGAGACAGGTATACCCGCCAAGGGACCTTTCGTAGAATGTGCCCAGGACTGCTCGGCGTCCTTGATCATGATCTCTGTGAGGGGGTTACATTTCTGCTGGATAAGCAGTGCTTGTTTCGCGACAGCGCTCAGCAGTTCCCTGGGTCGCAATTCATGCCGGTGAATTTTGCCGACCAAGGTCTCGATAGGAGTGCTCAACAGTGACTTCTCATCTGTGCTTAGTGGGGCGCGATACTCAGAGAGAGCATCAATACGAGCCTGACGTTCAGCGCGTTTCTGTTGAATGTTTTTGCTGTGACTAGTTATGGCGACCATGTTAATTGGCAGATCTTGTTTCGACGCGGGGCCTGCTATCTCCCCAGCGGTTAGCTTATCAGGAAATTAGGTCAGGGGTTAGGCGGGTCCTCGATAACGCGGGCGGTTTAGGGTCCTGCGGAGGAACACAGGGTACCCCCCTGTGTTCCACCTACGGTGACCGCTAATGATTTTAAAAATTGAGCCATGATCAGGATGCCACTCGATGTTGTTCATGTAGTACGTTTAGAGACCGTAAACATGCAATGTGTATTCATAATATACACATTGCTAGGTCGAAGTGTTCGTATTTCCCATGTCGCGGTCACTTACACGAGCCTACTATCTGATCAGTTACTACTGGTATCAACGAAATCCACACCATGTCGGTGGTGCACGTATTTAGAAGGTTGTAGTCAAAAAATTCCCTATCCAGAGTACGTATATGTTAACGAAAGCCAAAAAAAAGGTGAGGCGCTTAAAGGGAGTGATAAATGCGCTCCACTTCCCCGACAAGCCGGGCAACCTCGTCAGTGCCTTCCATGAAGACGTCGCCCAACAAGTGCTCAAAAAAGTGGACTGAGCCTGTGATCAGGTGCAAGGTACCATCAAAAATGGACGTGATAATGTTGTCGCTGTGGGTCGCGGTCGGCGCCGCTGCCCCACCGGCATCAGTAGTCGTCTCGTCCTCAGACTCGCTTTCGCTAGCGCTGGAGTTGTCAGGACTATCAGAACTAGCAGTAGAGGCATTACCAGAGGCCATTGAAGTTCCCTTGTCCTTCAAATCAGCAGAAACGCTAACGGTATCGTCCAGCGCGGCGGTGCTCGTGGTGACAACTGTCATTTGCGTGTACTGGGTGTCATCTTGAGCCGCACCGTTGGCTGAACCACCATTGGTGGCTTCTGCAACCTGAGCCCGAAGATTCCGTTCGGCACGCTTGATCTTTCTGCCCTTCTTGGCTTTCTTCGCTGGTTCCTGAACAAGCTTACCAGCAGCCTTCAGGTTCTTCTCCTGAAGGACGTAAGTGCCAAGTACCTTCTGGACCGAATTGGCAACTTTCAGCTTATGAGTGCCAGGAATGCAAGTATCCTGCATCTTGTTGAGAACCACTTGTTGCTGGCGCAGCTGGTTCCAGGTTTCCTGAATTCGTTGCTGGTAAGCATGCCTGACGGAATCGGCAGGCTTGGCGGGATTAGCACTGCTGCGCACCGCATAGAGCTGGATAGAGCTTGGCTGAAGGTGAGCATTGCCATGTTGGGGGACTTCGACGGCACGAGCTCCCACGTGTCTGTTGGGTTCTCCAGTCAAATGAGGCTTGGCCTGACCAAGGTAGCTGGTCTGAGCACCAGTGACCTGGGGAGCGCGCACTGGAGGATTGCTGGGAACGACAGAGGCAGCCAAAGCGTTGCCACCAAGACTGGCGTAGACCCCCAACAATTTGTTGAACTGGTCCAGCTGGACTGCCACATTGTCGGCATCGCCAGTGTGACATGCATTTTTGGCGCCCTTAGTGGGAGAGGCTTTAGCCTCACCTCCGTGAACGAGAAGCAAAAGAGCGAGAGCGAGCATTTTCAATTCCATGTTGACAAGTGCGTGGCTGCAGATTCTCACGGGATCCTGGCTGGATATAAAAATACCATCAATTTTATTGAGTTTGATTTGATACACAGGATAAATTGAACATGCGACACCGAGTTTAATATATCTGTGTTGAAGAAATGACAAAGAATTAAATAATTGAGATATGAATTATTTCGTTGTGATTCATTGATATTTCTTCTGAAAACGGAGCTTGGGCAAATTCAGTATATTATTGCCATCCAAATTTCTAACCGGCTTGGGTTTGATGAACTGCATATATGATGTTTTATGCCCGCAGTACTTTTTGAGTCGGTGACGAAACTCTCCAGTCATTCAAAACCCATATCAGTGCTCGTCAACTATGAGGGCAGTGATGAGGCTCACCGAATCCGACGGAAAACCAAGCGAAAAAGTGAGAGGGTATTTTACCAAGTAGAGCGTTTCGCTATTAATTTCGACAACAAATATAATTACCACAGATAAATTGGCTACAGCGGTAAACCCAGAATATATAGTTTTTGTGACTGATAACCGTTTTCCCCAGTAGCTCGTCTTGTAACCCACTACAGGAAGCATCATTTTGCCATTTTGCCAGAGTAACTTGCCTTCCTCGTGTATTGGGTCACGGTATCGGAGTCTAGTGGATCATGTTTTGGGTCCCAATATTTCCGCACTTACTGCGATATGAGAAATATCTTCCATGAGTTGAATTCAAAGTTCAAAGTGTAACACCTCTAGATAGCAAAGACTCATCCAATTCCTCTTCTGTGGTGAAGTTACCAAGTTTACGTAAAGACACTGGTCTCAGAATTTCGAGTGATGAATCTGAATCAAATAAATTTGGCTTTGAGAGGCACAAAAGCTCAACTCATCCATCAACACCATGAGTTAAGTATTTCTTGGTCCCCTCTATAATCAAAACAGGTTTGTGGTAAGTCTTTAGAGAATGTCCCTGGCTTAAACTCTTGCATCGGTATAATTAGCTCTTGGATCAGAATCCGAAGACGAGGTAGATATAGGGCACAGATCAGCCAACCATCTTGCACAGATTTCTTAGGAGATCTCTCGTGCTTGTCTGGACACTTCGTTAAAAAGGCAATTGGTTCCATGTGCACACAAAATGGCCTTTTTGATAATGGTCACAGAGGTTCCAAGCAATTAGACTTGTTTTCGGTTGCTCAGTTCAAGGTTTTCAGCATGTTTATGTGCCACACCCCCACCGGGGCCAAGAAGTACTTCTCTCCTACCGGCGTAAATCCTAACGCCTCATAGAAGTGCTGCAGGTGGATTCGCGCCGCCAGTTCGATCTCGGTTATACCCCGCTGGCGGCACCATTCTTCGGCTTCATTCATTAGCATCGTGGCAACACCACGGCCCCGATGATTCTCGGCAACCACTACTCTGCGAAACTTAATGCTGCCAGTGGCTCGATTCCATCGCATGCGTAAGTAGGCGATGACATTCCCCTCTGGGTGGCTGGCATCATAGGTGGAATTGGCTGCCGTCGGGTGCTCGTCAATCAACATGGCATGGAAGGTGTCTCCCTCAAGGTCGTCACCATCTGTGTCTGCCACTGGTTTCTCGAGCTCAACAATATAAACGGCGTTGCGGAGTCTGAGAATCCCATACAACTCATGCAGCGTGAGTTCGGTGTGGTGCTTGATTGACCACATCGAGGAACTGGCTGGTGTTAAGTTACACAGCGGTTTCTATTATGGGCGTGCAAGATAGATAGGGGTTGACCACCACCTCCTTTGATGGTCGTCCCAGATATGACCCGGTGCAAACTTCAGTGTCAAACTTAACTATATGCTAAGGTGGGCATTCCCCATAATCTGGATTCTAATTACTTCTGTTCAGCAACATATGAAGGTAAATGGACCAGTATAATAGTGGCATGTAGATGTTTATTCCTCTTTCGCCAGTTCTATATCATAAGTGATTTCGTTTGACTTATTCAGTACACCTCGTTCGATCGATAAGCAAGAATAGATTAGGGAGTCTAAATTGTGATATAGATTTTATGTTTGCCATGTGCTGAGGTTGCATTGCATTGCATACGTATCTTTGGTCTATTGAACGCTAAATGGTTGTAGGTGAGAACTTCAAGATTTCATTGGGAGCTTTTTTTTTTTCTAAACTGTATTCGAAGCGGGGAGGGGTCAGGATACCTAGAAGAGCATCGCGATTTGGAGCTGATCCTTTGAAGTGGCAGGTATGACCTTGATTAAAAGCAGATATGCAGCGTTCATTTGATGATCGACAGCTGCAACTCTCCGCATTTCTGCGTAGCACATGACCACCCGGAGACGGTCATGAGATCGACAACAAAAACCCAGCATAATATCTCTATCTAACTATATAGATAATGCTCAGTTCATTAAACGTCGTCATACGGGGCTTGTTGAGAGAACAAATTCAAAGACAGCACGAATATAATAAAGCGATTGATTGATAGCGACCTTCATTGCGTCGCCCACAAAACACCGTGCGCTCATTTTATCGATTCAGCGTTCTTATTTAAATTCATGAATTCTAGGTATGTAGAAAAAAGCTCCTCGGAGATAGACTGATGTCTGCAGTAAAAGAAGCTACTGAATATGATTGTGACCTTTAATTTTACGGTGTGGATAAGCCCGGGTCGGCTTCGGCAACACGGCATACTGGGCAGGGTTTTTGGAGGTCCAGATCTGGCACATTGAAATTCCCCGGCCCGGACAGTATTTCGATCTGCTGCTGCACGTCACCCACGGCTTGATACCCCCAGTGTTAGTGGCGCGTACGCTGTGGGAACTGAGATGCCGGACTGGAAAATTAAGTGTGAGGAGTTTCTGGCCAACGATGCCATGCCGGCAAAAACCAAAGCGGTGTTGCAAGAATCACTGACAGTCGTGACCGAGGCGTTTCGCAAGTACACCCCGGATCAGCTGGCGATGTCCTTTAATGGAGGAAAGGACTGCTTGGTGATGCTGGTCATCATCCTGGCTGTAGTCCCGGAACCCCCGCCTTTCACTATCTACATTCGCACGCCTAATTCGTTCCGTGAGGTCGACGACTTTGTTAACGACTGCACCAAGGACTACGGAATGTCACTGACGACTAGTGAGCTGCCTATGAAGGAAGCTCTGCAACATTACCTCGATGAAAACCCCAAAATTCGCGCTGTTTTTGTCGGCATTCGTCGTGCCGACCCCTGGGCCAATGACCTCGACTTTTTCCAGGCTACAGATCACGGTTGGCCAGATTTTATGCGAATACATCCAGTAATTGATTGGGAGTACGATGATATCTGGGTTTTTCTGCGATATCTTGGTATAAAGTACTGTTCATTGTACGACCTGGGCTACACTTCTTTGGGTAGCGTGACGACTACTATCCGCAATCCCAGCTTAGCAAATGCGGATGGCTCTTACCAGCCAGCCTATGAGCTAACGGATCCAAAGCTGGAGCGAATTGGGCGGTGCCCAAATCCCGATCCACGATAGATTACATAGATAGAGGGGCGGAATGCATGAATCATATATGAACATAGGTCATTGATAGAGTTATAGTATATGCGATCAGCATTAACTTTTGCGCGATAATGGTGTTTTGCTAACCCTCCATTAGGAACGAGAAAGTACAGCCAAATCATGACTTTCTTTACCGTTCAGGTTACGCGCCCACTGGAATGTGCATTAGGTCATAGGTTGGTTCATTTCACTGAGTATCTGTCTAAATAGGGAGTTCTCCAAAATTTGGGTCTTCAAAGCATCCAAGGACAGTGGCAATTGGAACTACACGAGCACCGAGTTGACGAAATATCATAGCCGCCGGGACTTACGCGGCAAGCGGGTAGCTGCTTCCGCGCGACGTGTTTTTATATCTGTAGCTCCTCTCTTCTTCAAACGAGAAGGAGGTCGTTTCTTGGTAATTGAGCCAGCAATCTGGGATTTCGGAGAACGTGGGTGAAGAACCGCCAGCAGTTCGTCCACAATTCGGATCAGCTCCCCGGGTTGCTTTGCCGGCTCCTCGCTCTGTTCGGCTCGCATCACACGATGCTGTGCAATTTCAAGGGCCTGATGCAGCCGCCTACCAAACATCACGCCGTCGAGAGAATCCTTTTTGATAGTCCAGTAGCGGCACAAAAATTGCACAACCTCACGCCGAAGGTCAAGGCCCAATCGGCGTTTCAAACTAACGATCACCGCTTCGACCACAGCCTGAGGCAGGATCAGTGTACCGTTGGCTGTGCGCCAGTACTTGTGATGCCGCATGGCAAAGAGGGACACACCAGGCGCATTCTGTCGTGCGCGTTCTTCGGCGAGCAATTTGCGGGCAAACTCTAGGCTAGGTGGAGGGGTATTGCGTGGCGCATGGGCCAGGCTGTGCCGGTGGCAGTACACCGGGAGGTACTCTTGGTGATGCAGCATGTCGCCGATATCATGGTTGTAGTTTGTCATGTAGAACCCAGCTGCCTGGGCACAGGTAGGATGAAAAGCCTGAAAACAATCCCGCGCCGCGCATTGGATACAGGCACCCTCTTTTTGTCGACAAACATAGCAGTTGAGATCCCATCGTTCCCTCTCGACATGCTCGGCATCCACGATGGGTTCGAGCAAGCTGGAATCTTCGGGAACTCGCACGATTGGTGTCCACAATGCACACACCAGGTGAATCCACTTATCCTCGGCGGTTTTCTTGAACGCTCCGGATTTCCGGGGACACAGTATGCAGTCTACTTCGGCTCCGATCCCCTCGCTTTCGCACCGTCGGCATAACCAGCGACCTTCCGGGATCGAGTGGACTCCGTAGCAATCCTGATGCACCGCCACATCACAACCATCGCAGAAAACAATAGTATTGGAATCCGTACACTCAGTCCAGTTACAGACCGCACAACGCCGGTTTTCCTCGGTGTGCAGGCCATCTATAGTGCTAGCTCCGTTGGCAACAGCAGTGCCATTATCAGCGCTAGTCGTAACTTTGGAGCCGGGGCTGCCATTACCATTTCCTACAGCATGTTCTGATCCAGGGTGGCCGGGGCCCGGGCACACATGGGACCCCGCCGAAGGGCCTACAGATAATCCCGTTGATGCCATAACTGGACTCGTCGAGTGTTGCAATCCCGCCTCGCGTTGTTGAGGAAACATTTTGAGGCATATAAGAGCAGCGGCAAGGTCGAGCATGCTCATCACTACTTCAAACACCTCTGGTTCCATGAGCTCACCGAACCGCAAGCTAAGAAAGCCTAACACCCCAAGGTCAGCTTCATCGATGTCGTATTCGACATGAGTGAGCTCAGTAATATGTTTTTCCAGGTCCAGAGGATCCTGGGGTAGAATAGTCAAGAACGGGCGATAAACATCCATGGACGCGTCCGGGCGTACAGCGTGAGCTGGATTCCAGGACTTCCCCGGTTCGAAATACCCCAGTTTAGCTCTAGCCACTGCCGCGTTGCGAATGGCCGGCGCAGGCGTGGGGAGGCTATGCCGCAGCGGTTTGAATCTAGGACCGGTATTTATACCGCCAATCAAACCCGATACATTGAATTGGGAGTAGCTCTGTTCGGGCACAGCGATTGCCTTGTCTTGTTCACCATATTGGGAGCTTGACGCTGCTTTATTAGTGCGTTCCGCATCCGTATTTTTCTGATTTGGTGTATCTTTGAGAACGGCGGTGGCGTTTCCATTAACCTCGGGCTCCTCAGGGCTATCCCAGGCCACTTCAACCACCGCATCAAGATCCAAGTTTGGATAGAAGTCGGTGTAGGGCCTCTCGACCCGGGGAAGAAATGACATGCCCGTCCCAGCGCCCGCTGTTTACAACGCCTGTCGCGATGCACCGAATCACCCCGGAGATGGGCTGTGTGTCATGTGACCTGACCACACCTAGCCGGTAGTCTCGTGGGGGGACATCTCGCTCGCCCTACCCTTGTGATCTTTTCCAAGCTGTGTTTATTCAGTGGTCTACCGAAGAAGAGTTGAACCAACCATGCTGTCGCTCATTCTTCGCAATGCAAAGCTGGCTCTGCGCCCGCTCAACGGCACCGGCGTGGCCTCCTCGGCCCGAGCTGGAGTCGCTGCTCCCTTGCGCCTTCCTACGGCATCCACGCTCACTCAGGTGCGTGGCATGAAGGTCGGTGCTGCCGTTAAGAAGTACTGCCCGCACTGCTACGTTGTCCGCCGCAAAGGCCGGGTTTATGTCTACTGCAAGTCGAATCCTCGCCACAAGCAGCGCCAGGGCTGAGCTATTTATCTGTACATATTATCGCTATTTAATCTTCTGTGGATATACCCTCCTAGGTGATTGGGTTGCAACGGTGACCTGAGGAACCCAGCAGTTATAGACGGTCTAATTTAGTGAACATCAGAGCCTTTAGGTTCAATTCAGGAATATCTGCTGGAAAACCGACAAGAAACACGGGGGACTTTCTCAGCACTAAAAGGCTGGTTCGAAGGTTTACTCAAGGATGGGTCACATTACTGAGATGATTGAAACACATTATCAATGTGACCATCGAACACTTATAGCAGTTTATAGAACATCGTAGCTCATAGAGCTCAGCAAGGTTACTCATCTTTCCATTGCTTGGCGGACAGTAAACCGTGTACAATGTTACATACGTGATAAATATATTATGCCAAGTAGCGATCCAGGGATTCACCCAGCACGTTTTCAATCACTGGTACCAACGACTTCCGCGTCTCGTTCTCAACATTCTCATCCTCATCATCCAGCAATTCAGCAATGAGCGGGACCAACTGCGGCAGGTTTACAACCCAGTCCTCTCCTAGGCGGCGGTACAAGCCACTGAACACCTTAACAGTCCATACCTTCTGGGACGAGCTCGCGCTGGCAACCAACAACTGACTAAGGTCGTCATTGAGCCGCTTGCGATTCTGAGGAGAGCTTGCCTGAGCAAGGGCAATTAAGCTCTTGACGAGAAGAGGACCATGAGTGATAGGCTGCACAGTAAGTTGAGCCACCAGCAGTTGGCTAATCCTATCGAAGCGAGCAGCTGCCTGCCAAAAGTCATCTTGGTCATTGCTGATTGAGGATATGAGACTCTGCAACAGTAGCTTCTTCACAGTAGCCTCGGTATTCGTCGCAGCGGGCGACTCCAAGATTCGAATAGTCTCATCAAACAGGTAACCATAGTAGTTGGTGACAATACCCTTGAGCTGGCTAAAAACACGATTCACGAATTTGAGCACAGCGATCTGGCGGTTAGGCGAAGTGGAAGGTGACCCAGATACAGCGTGACCAAATCCCCATTCAACAATACGTTTAAACTGGGGCCGGAACACGCGGTCGTTGAGTTTCAGAACACTGGAAACCCCCCATTCGATAGCCCGGGACTCTACCTGGTTGATGAAATTGTAGTCCGGCTTGTCCTGAACGGCACTACGTTGCTCGCGCACACCGAAACACTGGATAAGCAACTCTGTCACACTGGAAATCTCACTCGCCAAATCCCGAGAAGAAATCTTGTCATGAACATTTCCAAGGGCGACAAAAAGCATGTCAACCCCGCTCAAGCCACCTTGAGACGCGGCGGGCCAAGACCGAGTGAGTGCCTTCAACAAAGTGCGCGGGGTGATTTTCTCATCCAGGATTTTAACAACCTGCATTCTCGGAGAAACGGCAATATGAGAGGATAGCACAAGCTCCAACATAACGGGGGTCTCCGCCTCCATAAATCTGGGCATCTGCCGCACGAGGCCGGTAAGTAAGGCAAAACCCGCCAGCTCGACATCAGGATTTTGAGTGGCCTTAATCTGGTGTTGCAGAGAAGGGAAGAACTGGGGGAAGAATTTGTAGGTGGCAGCGCCCAAATGCTGGCATACTGTGTTGATGCCGAGACAAGCACTGATAACGAGCTCATCATCTTCCGTGTTTTGCAATCCGTTGGGGCCGATCAACAAACTCATCCACTGTAAGCCTAACTCACGCATAGAACTGCCGAACTTTGACATGATTGACTCGATCGTGTCGAGCAGGATGGACGTTGTCGAGCCCTGGTGCATCAGCTGCAATAGCTTAACAGTAACAGCTTCGGCAGCTCGCAAAGCCACCTCATCGTCACTAGCTTCGTATCGGAATTTTTGCACGATTAGATCGAGCACCTTAGCATTGTCAGGCACAATCAGGGGAATGACAATCTGTGTGAATCGGTCAATCGGCAAGATCTCGAGTACCTTGACGAGCAAAGATTGGGCGGCAGGTAACTCCTGCTGCAAAAGAAGAGATACGACTGACGTTGCTAGTAACCACTCGTCCTCAGACAGCTGGGAATGCAGAACCTGCACACGAAGAGGCTGTGTGCCAGCAATCGTCTCTGATTCACCCGCGGTCCGTACCAAAAACTCGTAAAACAAGTTTTGCAATTGCGAAGATTCGCTCAGGTTCTCCTTGATTTTCAGCAAACCAAACTTGGCAGGAAGCTCGGGTACACCGCCAACAAATTTTACGAAGCTGTTCATTGCCCGCATTTGATCGCCGGGGCTGAAGTAAGTACGCAGGAAGGGCGTGGCAAAGTGCACAAGTGATTTCGCATCAGCATAACGACGGCTAGGTGCAGACAAAGCCTCTGCATACCGCTGAGCTAAAAGCAACAGCAGTTTGTAAAGGCTCTGTTGAGGTCCTAGAGTCTTAATCAAAGCACCAAATAGGGTGTTGCGACGATGACGAGGAACATGCGGGAATGCGGCAACAAAACTCATCAGTGCCATCTCTATCTCTTCATGTCGGTCGCCTGCGGCCACTAAAGCTGGTATCACTTGCTCGATAGTTTGCTGGATCACATGGGCGCTAAAATCGTTGTCCAATCGCACAGTGTTGGCTCCCATGAATGTGAAGATAGGCATAACACCATGCAGCACGGCATCAGGGCAAACCGTTGCCAAACTAGCCACAAGAAGCAGAAGCCAATTCTGGACCTGCGGACTGGTGGATGTACGAATACACGAAACCACCACATTGACTTTGAGCGAACTCAGCTCGCGAGCCGCCGTTTGTTTGGTATTTTTTAAAGACTCAACAAGCTGAATCATACAGTTTGCGAGTAGTTCTTCGGTGTAAAGCACCGGTAGACGAGCACTACCTTCGCCCAGGGCCATGAGCCGCTCCAACGTATCAAACAATAGATTTACCAGCGGGGCGGGATTCTGCAAATCTGCAGTCCGGGGCTCTAGTAGCTCCAGCACTAGTGTCGTACGTTTAAGATGGCGCTCAGCAGCAGCCTGAACTTCATGGTGGGGGCCATTCCGCAACTGCAACGCTGCACTACTACGTCGGCGTCGGCGTTTCGACGCCTCATTGAAAAGCGGCTTCCCGCCATCGGCATTACCGGCGGGGTTACCATAGGTCGTTGCGCTAGATCCAGCCCCCAAACTGTTAGTGGTCTCATCCTCGAGCAATTTGACGAACATGTTTGTGTCCAGAGAAAGCTGCATCAATAGTGGCGTTGGATCATACTGCACCTTGTCATCCACGGCAATGTTCACTAAAGACTCAACAATGTGAACCTGGGTCTCTGGTTTCAGAGGGTGCTCAGTATTGTTCCAGATTTCGAGAATATGATCCGCCACTGCTTGCGGAACTGTGGGGGAATCATCCCGTGTACTCATCAGATCCAACAACAGTATAATGCCGGTGTGCTCATTGGAGCGAATCACACCAATCACAGCCTTCTCTACAGCGAACAGCGGGAACTTGGCGTCCTTACAGAGCTGCTGCCACTGCTGGCGCACAGCCGTGGTATTCCATTGGCTCAAAAGATTCGGTGACAGCTGTTTGGTGACGCCCTTGAAACTGGCGAGTGACTTTAAGGTTACCCAAAGAATCTGAGGCAAACGGGTGGTCTGCGCATGGCTCACCAAGAAATCGCACCACGTCGCCTTACCGGCTTGCCGCGCAGCCACAAACACGTGGCTGGCGTCGAGCTCACACTCGGCACTGTTATCCACTAGTTTTTTAGTGACATTGGCCAAATCATGCTTGCTTAACCAGCTCAAATGATCCGAGCTGCCACTCACCAGCCAGCGCGGGGACCGGTTGCCTGGTTTGGCCATGGCCACGGCCCGGAGTAATTTGACACCCTCATGACGAATCCGCGGTTCGGGATCGCTCAGTAAAAAGAGGACCAGGGGGAGCATCGTTTGATAGTCAGCACTGCTGGCTTCACTGCTAAGAACCGACCGCACCATCGCGGCCGCGACACGAATAGCGGCGATACGACTGATGGTAGGCCACGGTCCAATGGCAATCGCAAGCATGAATGACAACTGCGCTTCAGGAGAGACCCGGGCAAGCTGGCGGAGCTGATCTAGATCTAACTCCTTCCCAAAAGAGGCCAGCCGAGACCAAATCTGTGCGCGCTGGTTAGATGTTGGCAGAGGAGTTTCCAAATAAGTGCGCTGTGTACTCTGCTCTAAATCGCTAGCTTCGTCCAAGGTCTTTTGAAGGACCTCCGGTGAGATATCAACACCACCGGTAGGCGTCTCATTAGATAAATTCTCCGTATCAACAGTGTTCGGCGCGGCCGCCCTAGGAATAGTAACTTGCAAAGCAATCTCCAAACGGTCGAGCTGGGCAGATGTCGCATCAGGGATCTTCTCAATGAATTTCACAAAGGTGTTTGTGAGCGACTCATCAAACGGAGCGTTGCTGGTTGCGAAATCCAGGACAGTTTGTTTGACTAGAGGCATTACTGCCGTTCTTTCGGCTAGAATACTCACGGATTCATATTCACCCGGTGCATGCTGAAGGCAAGACAACACTAAGCAAGCGCTCAACTTCTCAGCCGAATCAGCAAACAACAACACCTCATCCCTTACAGCGGAGAGAGAACCAAATGTGGCCACAATTAGATCAAAGGTCCCGCTTTCAAAAATATACACGCCGCCAAGCTCGACAAAGAGGGCCGCTACTATCTGAGAGACACAACGCAGGCCCTTGGCACTAGACTTCGCTGTCCAGTTAAGTACCACGGCACTTAGTCCAGCCTCCAGAATGTCGCGGCTAAGTCTAAACTGAGTAACCATAACGGACAGTACCATGTAACCTGCGATCTGCGCAGTAGGCCGGGACCTCATAGCTATGACCTCACTGATGAGAGGAAGGAGCTTGTCCGTGGCCTCTTGGGCTTCACCCTGCTCTTTGAAGGCAAAGGCCAGCAGTGTGTTCACACTGCTCCAAAACACGAGTTGACGGTTGTAAAGATACCCTTGCTGCATCGTGGCCAAGCTCCAACTGTTGAATGCGCTAAACAGGGTGTGATCACGAGCAAACACCCTCAACAAGCTTGATTTGCTCGGGCCCTGTAGGCTTTTTTGCGCCACAGTGAGGAACTGAAAGATCGGGGGGAAATGCGCCGGGGCAACAATGATATCAAGTACCCGGACAAACACAGGCTGGTCGTGCCAGGACAAGAAAGCCAGTAGAAGCGACTCGGTGTTATGTATTTGGACTTGGAAGCGACGCACAAGCCATTCCAGGGCCCGCAACGACGGCTGCAAGTGGAGGTACCCGGCCACTAGCATGAAGAACTGGTCAATAGCCGCGTTCAGAGCCTCTCCCTGTTCAGTGTTCTGAACGCTACGGTCGAACCGAATGCTGGTCTCACTGAATAATGAAGACGAAAAAGCATCAAAACGCTGATCAACGCTAACCAATTCCCGGAACGCCTCCAGACAATCGTAGTAGATTGATTCGAAGTCCTGGCTGGCGGCCTCCCTCGGCTCGTACACTAGCGAAACGCTGTGGATCTTCTTGCGTTTCGACTTATCGAGCACCGTAGCATTGTTGTTGGCGCGGATTCCCGCCAACTGTGCTGCCAACGACGACATTTCGAAGGGATGTCTACGGTATTTTTCAGTGTGCAGTGACAAGCCGGTGTTAAGGCAGTGACTTTTCAGAAAAAAATTATATAACAACCCGTGCCCTCGGTCCGCATATTAACCCATAATTACCATAAACATCCAATTCAAAACGTAGGAAGCCATCGGTAAGCAGAGTAATTCAGTTATCATAGACATATATATTATAAGTAAAATCTAGCCATCGGGACTTAGGAAGGAGTGAGCCTAAGTTAGCAGGGACGTATTATTGACAATAACCTTTAAACTGAGGATGCCAGATCTTAACTCTCAGTAAAGCTCGATCTTGCGAATCGCGGCATTGGCTTCGGCTGAGATGTCCATGCCATCCCGGGTAAGCCAGCGAATAGTACGGATTGCATGACGATGAGCGACCAGCGGCACGCCGATATGCATCCGCGCATCGCTTCCCATAGCAATGGCCATGATGTCGTCGATGATGAGCTGCTTGTTGGGAGCACCCGTATCAATGTACAGCTCTGCCAAGTTCACCAGCAGTGCAACAATATCATTACGCACCACTACCTCCCCCTCAGTACCGTTTGTAATCTGCTGGGGCTGGCGGGCCATCCGATTCCAATAATTGTCGGAAGATTCAAGATCCTCGTCCTTGGCCCGGCGATTCAACCGATTGTCACTGCGCACAACCTCCTTGCGCGCTTGTCGCTCGTGGTCGGCGGCCTCTGACGACGTATACCGGTTCCAGTAGTCGGCATCCTCTGAGCTATGGGGGGATCGTGGTGGTGACGCGCGATAGTTGTCCTCAATGGCCTCGTAGGAACTAACAAGCCCGGGTGAATGTGTGATAATCTTGTTGCGAAAATGCAGACCGAACACTCCAATGATCTCCCACGAGGTTTGCGATACCTCATTGGTGAATACTACACAGGTCTCAAGCTGTAAAGGCAGCACTGCTAGCACCGTGAATTCATCGGCACGCTTGTAGAATGGCTGAGGTGAAAGCTGGGATAATTTTGGCGTGGTTTTGATGTTCTCTGGATTCACAAATTTCAGTGGAACGCCGCTGGTGTTTTGATCAAAGAGCTTCAGCTTGTCGGTGGTCCAAGCCAGCATGTCCTTCTGAAAGCTTGCCAATGGGATTTGCTGCAAAGGATAATACAATGCTGGCTTCGCCTCGTCGCTGATGGGCTCATCGGAAAGCACGTAGTCGATGATTTGGACAGCATTGGCAACATCGCGGTCGCTAAGAGCCGGGGGCTTCGCGCTGGTCATATCGAATGTAGTCAATGGGTATTGTGATGTTTGATGGTAACTAAAGCGAGGGAAAGGGGTTTGTAGATAAGTCGAACACGGACGCCAACGAGGGATAATAGGTGCCTAGGTCAAGAACAATACTATGTTTGGGGTCGGGGATTTTTAAGCTCACCACCCACTAGGTGGGCTGCTGCCTGGCGACTGGATGCTATTATTGCTGGTGCAGAACCCTACATGTTGACGAGGTCCGGTGACTACTGTCAACTTCTAACGCTACCGGTTTTCGGTCAACGCGACCAGCGGTAGAGTCGTCACAATTGGGAGAGTGTCGGGGGTCCCATCCGTTCAATTGGCTAGTAACATTGCATCCCATTATCAAGCGACCAATTGGACTTTACCACCCTCTACTACTTAGGAGAAGCGGAGGATAGAGATCCTCCGACGCCCCACGAAAGCTTGACAACCCTTTCCCCGTGGTACCATACCCCTAACCGCTTCTAGACACCCCCCCCTCTGGTAAACTGGTATGGCTCGTCACCTGTGCGAGGGAGGGTGCACCCTGAATCTGCCAGGGAGGTGCCCGGCACCACCCTAAAAACCACGCACAGGGCCACTGAGCGTGGACTATTCTCCAATAGGAATTTGTCTAGGAGGTATCAAATTCACTCTTCGTCAATCTGCGATTCATGATAGAATATTGACGATGCCTTACGGCCAGTGTCCTAGAGTGTCCATATAAGTTACTGCTGCTCTATGGCCGTCATCCATCGTTTCTCGCGTTGGCGTGTTCCCAATGTCTTCTCTTACTGGGTCATCTGGCTTGCTTGACTCGTCGAGCCCCACTCCGTGCATCCCTGACTAAGACCCCACAGTACCCCACAGATGTAACTACTATCCCCGGTTCGGGGGATCTAAGTGGTCATAATTATACACGGCTGCATATAAGTGATCTCGCCTTCCCATATTGAGTCCCTGACTATCTAAACTCCGTATGAGAAGTGCTGACTCCGAAATTACTGATACCAAACCGGCAGTTGCTGCCGTCGACCCCTCCTTGGTGCCCCTGCTGGAGCTGGATCCCTATTTGAAGCCCCACGTCAACGACATCCGGCGGCGACAGCTGCTTGCCCATCACTGGCTTGGAACACTCGATGCCACTGAGGGCGGAATCGAGAAATTCTCGCTAGGGTACCAGTACTACGGTTTCCAGTTCACCTCCACGGAAATTGTGTTCCGGGAGTGGGTTCCTAATGCCCAGGCTGTATATCTGATGGGCGATTTCAACGAATGGAACCGTACCAGTCACCCGTTGCACCGAATCAACGATTTCGGTACCTGGGAAATCCGCCTGCCGTTGAACACCATTGCTCACAACACCAAGGTCAAGTTGGTGCTGAGGGTCCCGGGTCAAGAGCTCCTCGAACGGGTCCCTGCATGGATCAGACGAGTCGTGCAGGATCCTACGGTGTCTCCCGCCTACGATGGCGTGTTCTGGCGGCCGGAAAAGCCGTACGTGTTCGAACATCCGCGGCCCGCTCCTCTGAATACGGATCTTACAAAAGGCGGGATCAAAATCTACGAGGCCCACATCGGCATCTCCACACCCGAGCCCAAGATTGGCAGCTACCGCGAGTTCACCGAGCGTGTGCTGCCGAAGATCGCCGATCTTGGCTATAATTGCCTTCAGCTGATGGCTATTATGGAGCATGCCTACTACGCTAGTTTTGGGTACCAGGTCACGAACTTCTTCGCTGCCTCATCTCGGTTCGGCACCCCTGAAGATTTGAAGCACCTGGTAGATACGGCTCACAAGCTCGGAATTACTGTACTCTTGGACATTGTGCATTCACACGCTTCGAGTAATTCAGCTGACGGGCTTAACATGTTTGATGGTACCGAGTATCAGTACTTTCACAGCGGCCCTAAGGGTCATCACGATCAGTGGGGCTCGCGGCTGTTCAACTATGGCAAGCATGAGGTGCTGCGCTTTCTATTGAGTAACTTGCGTTATTGGCTGGATGAGTACCGGTTCGACGGCTTCCGGTTTGACGGTGTGACTTCGATGCTGTACAACGACCATGGTGTTGGTACTGGATTCAGTGGAGACTATCATGAGTATTTTGGTAGTGATCGGGTCGACGAGCAGGCGATCAACTATCTGATTTTGGCGAACTACCTGATCAAAGGACTGAACCCGACTTATGTGACGATCGCTGAGGATGTCAGCGGTATGCCAACGCTTTGTTTACCCACAAGAATTGGTGGTATTGGATTCGATTACCGGTTAGCAATGGCTGTCCCTGATATGTGGATCAAAATGCTTAAGGAACAGACCGATGAGCAGTGGGATATGGGAAACATCTCTTACGTGCTCACCAACCGTCGACATGGCGAGCTCACTATCGGATACGCCGAGTCTCATGATCAGGCGCTGGTGGGTGACAAAACTTTGGCCTTCTGGCTGATCGACAAGGAGATGTACACGGGGATGAGCGTTCTTTCTCCGCCGAACCTCATTGTCGAGCGCGGAATGGCTCTACACAAAATGATTCGGCTCGTGACGCATGCGCTAGCCGGTGAGGGCTACCTTAATTTCGAGGGCAATGAGTTTGGCCACCCCGAGTGGTTGGACTTTCCTCGCGCGGGTAACAATGAGTCGTACCAATACGCTCGCCGTCAGTTCAACCTTGTAGAAGATACGCTACTGCTGTACCAGTACCTTTATGCATTTGACAAGGCGATGCAGCACGGGGACGCTAAATATCAGTGGTTAAAATCTCCTCAAGCTTACGTGTCTTTGAAACACAACGGCGATAAAATGCTGGCGTTCGACCGTGCCGGTCTTGTGTTCGTGTTCAACTTCCATCCCAATAATAGCTACCAGGACTATCGTATTGGTGTGCCGCGACCTGGAAAGTACCGAGTGATCCTAAGCTCGGACGATGAAGAGTTTCGTGGCCAAAACCGCACAGATCACACAGTTGAGCACTTTTCCACCCCAGGAGAATGGAACGGACGTCCCCACTCCATCCAAGTCTATTCTCCGTCGCGAACGGCCGTCGTCCTGGCTTTGGACGAGTAATATCTGGAGTCTTGGTGGGTATCTAAACTTTTCCTCACCGACTCGAGAATGACTGGCGAAGACTTGGCAACAATATAATCTAATAACAGATGCATATATCTTCAGTGAAGAGAAGCTTTGACCTAGTTTTTGTTTCCATTTGGCGGATGTTCTTTCGTCGCCAATGGATGAACATACTGAGCTAGGCGATCAAGCGTTACAGTAGTGCATCGATGAATGACCTAGTTATTCTCAAGGGACAAACAAAATTTTCCTTTTCCCAAGCAAGCTTGAGAAATTGTTGAATTAAACTTAGAATGAATGAACTATATAATATAATCATACACTTGTCTTGATTCTATCAAAGAATACTAAGTTGTTGGCGCATGTGAATATGGGAAAACTAATTTGGAAGCGCACCCTGGGATGGTCATGCACCCTTCGAACTAGTAATCGGGTGTCGTCCAGCTATGATCTCACATGATGTATGTTCCGAGCAAATCGCGAGCCCACAAGTGAAGCGACCAGCCAGCACCAATAAGGGGTTGCGGAAACATTAGTATAACCATTTAATCACTACAAAATCATTTATAAGTATGCCGACAGAAAGCTTTGTCGACGGAGCACCGATTGTCACCTGCGGCAGACCTATAGTTCTGCCTCGTGACCTGGATATGGGCTTTTTCACCGCTGGATCGTACAATTATTTGGCACAATTGAGGTCTATGAGTCGCCAATATCGGTTAATACAGGCATCCCGAGTATCGTCTAGTCATCAGTATTTACAGTCTATTTGGGGGAGATCATGTTCTCCGGGCGCACCCACTCATCGAACTGTTCGCTGGTCAGAACGCCCAGCTCGAGAGCGGACTCCTTCAGAGTGAGACCCTTCTTGTGAGCATTCTTGGCCACCTTAGAAGCGGCATCATAGCCGATCTTGGGGTTCAACGCGGTCACCAGCATCAACGACTTGTTCATGAGCTCGGCAATTCGGTCCTCGTTGGCGGTGATGCCCTCGACACAGTTCTTGCGGAAGGAGATGGCACCATCGGCGAGCAGACGGGTCGAGCGCAGCAGGTTTGCCGCCATGACGGGCTTGAACACATTGAGCTCGAACTGACCACTGGCACCAGCAAAGGTGATGGCGGCGTGGTTGCCGAACACCTGGGTGCAGACCATGGTCAGAGCCTCATTCTGAGTGGGGTTGACCTTACCAGGCATGATAGAGGAGCCCGGCTCGTTCTCCGGAAGCGAAAGCTCACCGTAGCCGCAACGCGGGCCGCTACCCAGGTAGCGGATGTCGTTGGCAATCTTGAACAAGGACGTGGCCACGGTGTTCAGAGCACCGCTGGCCTCCACAAACGCATCGTGGGCGGCCAGAGCCTCAAACTTGTTGGGGTTGGTGACGAATGGCAGACCGGTGATCTCGGCGACCTTGGCGGCCACGGCGACATCGAAACCCTTGCGGGTATTAAGACCGGTGCCCACGGCGGTGCCGCCCTGGGCCAGCTTGTACAAGTTGGGCAACGAAGCCTTCACACGCTCAATACCGAGGGCGATCTGGGCGGCGTAGCCACCGAATTCCTGACCAAGGGTGAGCGGCGTGGCATCCTGCAAGTGAGTGCGGCCGATCTTGATGATGTGGGCGAACTCCTTGGCCTTGGCATCCACGGCGGCGTGGAGCTCCTCGAGAGCCGGAACGAGTCGGTTGGTAAGCTCGTCCACGGCGGCAATGTGCATAACCGTGGGGAAGGTGTCGTTGGAACTCTGGCTCATGTTGACGTGGTCGTTGGGGTGCACCGGCGTCTTGGAGCCCTTGACGCCATCGAGGATCTCGATGGCGCGGTTGGAGATGACCTCATTGGCGTTCATATTAGACTGGGTACCACTACCCGTCTGGAACACTACCAACGGGAAGTTGTCCATCAGCTTGCCCTCCAGGACCTCCTGAGCAGCCTGCTTGATGGCACCGGCGATCTTAGGGTCGAGGCCGTAAGTCTCGTTGACCTCGGCCGCCGCTCGTTTTAGAATGCCGAACGCCTTGATGATGGGCTCGGGCATGCGCTCTTTGGTGCCTTCACCAATGCGGAAGTTTTCCAGGCTGCGCTCTGTCTGGGCGCCCCAGTACTTATCATCGGGAACCTCGATGGCACCGAAAGCGTCTGTCTCCGTTCGGCGGGCGATGGCGGAGGACGAGAACGCGGCCCGGGCACCGGGGGTCATGGCGGCCTGCGCCTTAGCGGCGTTATACGACATTTGGATGGTCTTTCTCAACATTATGGTAACTGGGATGGTTCTAATGGTACGGAGAGTGGGTGTGCGGGAAATGATTCGACAGGAGTCTGTGGGGTGGCAGTCACCTGATAGACGCGACCCTCCAGATTGGGTGCCCCGGATGAACGTTGTGTGTGGGATATGAGTCGAGGGTGATTAAGAGAAGCGCCTAGGCGGTTTTTGATTTTGGGTTCCTTGCAGGTTTCTGCTCTGGAGTCGGCCAAGAACGCACTCACTTTGTTTAATTATATATAGCCTCAATGAGTGTGTCTACATAAAGGTGGGCCTCAGGGTAAGTCAGTGAGTGAGTCAATGTCGGTGGAGTGGACGGTGAGGCCCGGCAGCGCTTTGGCGCCAACGGAGTTATACGAACTGCTGGCATTACGCATTGAAGTGTTCACAGTTGAGCAAAATTGCCCGTATCAGGACCTCGATAACCGTGATCTCGGCCCCGGTATTTTTCACGTACGGGGCCGTGTGGACGGTGAGCTTGCGGCATTGATCCGGGTGATGTACGATGGCCCTGCTGATATCGTGCAAATTGGCCGTGTGGTTGTGCGGGAGAAGTACCGGTCCATGGGGCTGGGCCGCCGACTCATGCAAGCGGCACTGGAGTTCGTCCAAGAGAAGCAGGCCGAGTTTCCGCGAACCCAGGCGATGTTACACGGTCAGGCTCATCTCCGTAAGTTTTATGAATCGTTGGGATTCAATGTTGTTGGCGAGGAGTTTCTTGAGGACGGCATTCCTCATCTCGAAATGATTAAACAGTTAGACAGTAAAATCGTACACCATTGATACCGAACATGAATTTTTAATGGTGAGCTTTCGTGAACCTTCTCATTGTTGGGCCCCTCACGACATGGTCGCCATAATAGAAGGTGGTGTGCTAAATAAATATTAATTATCAATAGGGACGGAACTTTCGCTGTTGCTTAAGCTGCTCGACCTTCTCCTTGTCAGCCTGGTACCGAGTTAGCAGATCAGACATCTCATTCTTGCGACGATCCCGCAACTGGAATCGATAAAAGTCGGATTTCTCGAGACTGCGTTTTTTGGCCTTGACCGGGGCAGCGGTACTGTCGGGAATATCAGCGAGACGCTTTCGGCCCTTGTTAACGACTAGTCGGAAGCCATCTGCGTCGACACGCTCGGCGGCCTCCTCTGCCTCTAATTGATCCTGCCGTTCTTGTTCGGCAAAGAGCTCCATATACTCGTCGACTTTCTCCTGGAGATCGGCTTCTGACGGGTAGTTGGCATAGTGCCGGGCCAGATAGCCTTCTGCACCCTTCGGACCGTAGTGATCCCACTTAATTACCCGGGACGAGGACTTTTTCGCAGCGAGCTTCTTTGCTTTATGCAGAAACCGGGAGGCACTGCTTTCATCAACCAGCGCTATGAGACCGTGCCGTCGACCTTGAAAAATGTACTGGTCTAGCACCACGTCACCAAGAGCTTTACAGATATCCCGCATGTTGTCCTCAGTGGTATCCAAAGGTAAGTTAGTCACGAAAACCATGCGGTCTCTGTCGCCATCGTCGTCACTGTCACTATCGGATCCACCAGCATTTTTCCCAATGGATTGATACTGTTTGCGCACATAGACTGTGTGCACTAGATTCTCACCGATCTGCACAGGAATTGGCAGGTACTCCATGAGGGAAACTATATGACAACAGACCGGCTATAATTTTTTGGAGAAACGGTGATCCGTGGAGATAGGGTTTATACCACAAACATCCTTGGACGACAAGCGCGGATGAAGAAGAGACCTTACAACAAGCCATGTTAACGGCAACAATTTTTCCAATGAAGCCGAAAGTCTAGATGGTTGACCCCTAGTTCGGCATTCAGAGAATACCTATATTCAAAGATGATGCATTTCCATAGTTCTAACGTGAGCACGGTCCATATCTTGGGGTGAGCTCTGAGCAATGTGAAATCCCACCCACAAAATTGAAAGCCATCAGCTGGCATCAGCTGATGCTTAGCTTAGTGAATCTATTTTTAATGGAAAGAGCTTGCGTTTTCTGTATGTTCGTGTCGCAACATTCGGGCTCGTTTTGTCCAGATACCAATGTCGTCGATGGCTGGGCTAGGTCCTCCTCTCCGCCATGGACGCCCACGAGGATTGGACGATCCGGTTTGTGCCGCTGTCGCGCCCACAATTGCTGGTGGCACAGGACGCGAAGCATCCAGAGCTTCCGAGTGTGCCGACCCCTCAGCTCGTATTGTCGGACTCCCCGACACTCAAGGGCTACTACGGGGAGGAATTCTACGGGGTGATCATCGCGACCCACAAGCACTCTGCCGACCCCGGGGCCAGCGACCAAGAAGCGAGCTTGCCCGAGCGCGTGCACCTAAAGGCGAAGCTCCACAGTGTAGATGGATCGGTAAGAAGCTATCCTTCCAAGAGCCACGAGATCTCCACAGGGCAGATCCAGGTCCTGAACCCCATAAGTTTCCAAATGAATTATCCAGGGAGATGGCAACTCAAGGCTACGTTGCAAGTAGAACACCAACTAGAGACCCAGAGCATCACCAAGACCTTCGATATTGACGTTAAGCCGGCTGTGTCAATTCGGTTCAAGATATCGCGGGGCTCGGCCAATCTTCGGGCCCATGTGCTAGAGGCCCAGGTGGAGAACTTGGCGGACAGTGTGCTGAGCATCGAGAGCTGCGAGCTGTCTCCCAAGAACGGATGGACCGCGGAAGCCATTCGAGGGGTGAATCCGGGGCCCGGCACCCTTAGCGAGACGGCGCCAACGGTGCTGCTGCGGCCCCATGAGGTGTTTCAATACAGCTTTATTTTGCGAGGTGGTAGCGCTGCCGAGGCGGCGGCGCTAATCCTTGGCTGGCGGCGGGAGCCCTTGGGGGCTAAGGGGTGGCAGACCACAGCATCGGTGAGAATTTAAATAAAGTCTAAGAATTACATAGCATTATACTGTTGCCAAGTAACATCAATGTACTGGGCGCTTTCGCTGCCCGTTCCATAAAGAAGGCAATCGCTTTCTGGCCAGAATCTGGAGTCTTTTGGCACACGGCTGCACCTCGACGGGCCCTGGTACCTAGAAGCCCAACTTCAGCACCCGTCGGCAAATGGCCGCATATAAACGGCGCATGACTGGGCTCACTGGGCGATACTCGAGCCCTCACACACCCAAACGGTTTCAGCACTGCAAATCATTAGTACGGGCTGTAGCCACGACCGCGGCCTCTGAACGAGCCGCGGCCGCCCCGAAAGCCGCCGCGGCCATAGCCACCTCGGCCGTAGCCACGGCCCCGGCCGCCGCGTCCCCGGAAGCCGCCTCGGTTGATGCCCGGGATGTTTGTCCGCTTGGGCAGCACCTTGAGCTGGCGGCCAAAGAACTCGGTGTTATTGAGGAGCAACGCGTCGGCGACCATGGACGGCTCGGCGAACTCGATGTAGGCGAATCCCTTGGGCTGGCCGGTCATCTTATTGAGCATGATGTTGACCCGATTGATGGCCCCCGCCGGAGCAAAATGCTTCTCGAGGTCCTCAGCTTGGGCCGCGTACTCGACATTGCCCACGTAGATGCTGCGGGCATCGACCTCCTCTTTGCCCTCTCGGTGCTCCTCCTCCTCGTTGTCGACCTCGGCCTGCAGCTCCTCGAGCTTTCGACGCTCTTCTTCCAGTTGCTGGAGTTGGGCGGCGATGGGATCGAGGTCCGCGGTGCGCGGCTCGGCGCCCGTGCCGGCAGCGTCCTCGGTGCTCACACGGTCGCTGGTGTACGGAGGCGGGGCCCCGCCCGACTCTTCAGAAGTGCTCATCGTGCGTTTTGTCGAAGCGGATTCCTGCCAGAAACCAAGACTAGGGTCCCAGGGTTTCTGCCCAACCCAGAACCGGACGAGGGCCCTGGAAATACCGTATACATTCAGTACCCGGCAAACGACTCGGGAAGCATCCAAGGAATTTGTTGTGCGTCCGGCGCATTCGTTATTTGATGATTTAGAGTAAATGATGGACCTGCGCTCTTAGGTCGGATGTTCGACTATGCTTTAGCCACCTTCGACCCCTGGGCGGTTCATTGCTAATACAACCCATTCTACCTGTCTAGCATCTCCTTATTATGCTAAGTAACGGACGGGTTCGACTCAATTGGCGGGGACTGATGGTTTGGCGCGACGGTTAGGGGGAGGATTAATGCAGTATGATACATGGGATAAATACGGGATCGGGTCTATCGTCTATGCAATAAATATTAGTCTTCCTCGGGCACGAACACATCGATGAGCGGGTTCGACGGCGAGGTGATCTGGTTTGCTGCGTCCAGCGACGCTTCGAGGGTCTGCGCCAACTGATACGTCTTTTCACGACTGGCCGAGAGCTCGGACCGTTCTGCGTAGTGTTTGGCAAGGCTGGCGCTGACCAACTCGAACGTGAGAAGCGTCACGGCGCTGCTGGGGATGGCGCGGCACACATTGGCGGTGAGTCCCGAGTAAAAGGCGCGCCATCCCTCTTCGATCCATAGCGTGCGCACCGTGCGCCACACGCCCCGGTACTTGTTGCCCTCGGACCGGATCTGATTACGGGAGCGCACTACCTCGTGAGGGTATGTGATGGTGGAGGCAATGATTTTTGAGAAAATGGACGCGGCAAGAATCCCTTGCCATTGCTTGCGCGGGGCCCACATGCGCTTGAGCCGTTCGTACAGCGGGAAGTGGATGGCGACGTGGGGCAGTCCGAGAAATGCCGAGCCCAGCCCGGAGTAGAACGCGCGCCAGCCCTCTAGGCGGTAGATGGTGCGGGCCGCATCGACCATGCCGGCGTACTGCCACGAAGTTGTTTTCGACTGGGCCATCAGCCGGGTCTTGATCATCCAGATCGGGTTGGTGGCCACGGTGGAGCAGGCACCTGCAACCACCGCACTGGACACGGCGGGCCCCCAATTGTGAACCGGGGTCCACTGAGAGGTGTCCCCTTTCGCATGTCCGGAGGAGTTCTCGTGTATTCGCCCCCCTGCGTGCAGCTCGCTGGGGAACATTTTTTGCATGGACTTGTAGACGTAGAAGTAGATCCCCCACGATGGGAGATAGCCCACGCACAGCGGGCCCAACCCGCTATACAGGCCCCGCATCCCTTCTTCCCGGCAGATCCGGAGCAGCGTGGTGAGCACGCCCCTGCTCCCGGCGCCCGGACCACTCAGTTGCTGGAAGCCCTGCACCTGGAGCCGGGTTTTGACGACGTCCAGCGGGCATACTACGATGCCGGCGATCAGCCCGGCCGTGGCACCAGACAGTGCTGATATGTAGCCCGGAATGTGGGGTCTCGTGCCTGCACGAGACTCAGTCATATCTCGTCGACAGATCAGCCACTGCTATCAATAGTGGAGAAACGAGGATCACTGTTTGTGCGGTTAGGGCGGCGACCCTCCGCCATATGCAGCTGATCGGGCGGGCCGGGGGGTGTCGCAACCCAATCGCATTGGCCCAAACGGGCATTGCAGCCTTTTAGGACGTACTCGCATTTGACAGCCGTGCTTGACAGCACTTCCCAGTGATTCTGATAACCTATATATACACGCACTCACCCGTAATACATACGGATCTACTACTACCCACATAATTCCCTCAGTAAGACCGTGGCCGTTCTGGTTCCAATATTCTCATAACCAATTTTGCCGGACTATTTTACTAATAACAAAGGCAAAATATTAAACTGGTCGCAAAGGCTTCTCAATTGAGCGCTAGTGCTAGTAGGGGCTTCAGATCGTGGCCTCAGAGGCATTGCCCGCCTAGTTAGGCAGCAGCCGGTGGGTCGGGTCGGGTCGCCCTTACCCGCGCGCCGTTTACTTCCATTTTTGCCCGCTGCGATGCAGGACCTACCGACGCCGGTGGAAACCCGCGGCATCGAAAAGGTGCGCAATGACCTTCAACGCGTGGTAGAGTCGCTGATTGAGCTAGGACTGGTTGCTCACGACTATCCTGGCGACGAGCCTCGCAGCGCGCAGATTCTACAGCGCAAGCTACAGGAATTCCTCACCGACGCCAAGCAGGTCGCCACCTCGGCCGAGGATGTGGCTCAGATTCATATTCCGTTGGACATTCTTACGTATCTCGACCATGGCCGCAACCCGGACATCTATTCCCGGGAGTTTGTGGAGCTTATTGCGAAACAGAACCAAAACATCGCCGGACACATGGAAGCATTGCAGGAATTTGAGGACCTCCTCAGTAAAGAGATTCATGCCCAGTTCCCCCAGCTCAAGTCCGAGTCCCAATAATGGGCTATCGTCTACAATCTGGCTGTGTCCTACAAACTCCACATGGCAATCCATTACCATTCACATATCTCACGCACATGCACCGCGTCTATTTGCACAACGCTTTCGCTCAGAGAGTTACCAATAGCATAGGATGAACACTTGGAACGTAATAATGCATCAGTAAGTAATCGTTACTTAAGTCTACGTATTTCGATATTACTGTCACCGGCAACGAGACCACAAGTGCAATGATGATGATGAGGGGTGGATGAGACATCAGACATTCCGATGCCCATCGATACGAAGTTCCGATCGATGCCGCATCAAATGTTCCCATAAATAAGAGCAACAGAAAGAATTTGTCTCTTGGTACGCCTGTTATCGAATATCGGCTATTGGAATCGATAGGACTTCGGAAACGGATCGATGGGGGTCCAATGTTGTGATTAGTCTAAAATGTGGCCCATTAAAGGCTTCTACATTATGGTGCACTTCTCTGACTTCTCGCTGGACACCGTTTTGATGCCCATTTCCTCAAAGGTGTAAGCCACCCCTGGCACGCGTTCGGTGTTGATGGGTTTGACGGGGACCTTTGGCACCGAGGCCAATTCGGCCAGAGCCGCCTCCGTGAAACTGCGGCGATCGGCCCGTGCAGCAGCCGCCCGCTGTTCCGGGGTGCTGCCAAACATTTTCCGGAGTGGCGACGCCGAACGGTGGCTGGGCGCAGGCGCTGACCCCGCCGACCCCGCCGACTTGGTTGTCTTTACGCTGGGAGCACTGAGATCGGGTGATTGGTTCAAATTATGCGGGCCCATGTCTATGCTGCTTGAACTGGACGTCGCGCTATGACTACCGCTGTTGCCAGTGGAGAATATTCTTGAACCGACGCTGCTCATCCACTGTGTGCTGAGCGGGCGTCGGCGGGGTGATTTCGTGCGTGGGATCGGCGACGTTGATCGACGAACATTAGGATCGGTCGACGAGGACTCCGGAGATGTTGAGGACGCGCGAGACGCGGGCATGGACTGCGTAACTGAGGAAGTGTTGGCCGATGAGGGATTACTGGACATGAGCCGGCCAGTGACCGGAGGCGCGGAGCCGCGAGGCGGGCCCAGCTCAACTTGACCTATGCCATTGGTGGGGGGAGCTGCCGCGGCTGCGGTAGCAAAGTTCATGGCACCTGGTTTGGTAATGGGAGGACCCTGTCGGGCCTCGATTGATGTATTAGTTGAAACGTGCCGAATCTGTTCCGGAGGCGCGGACGGGCTCGGGTTGTTCCTGGACTGAGCAGGCTGTGACGTCGACTTCTTCTGGAGAACGGGGCCCGTGAACGCAGTTCCTGACGGCGGCGGCGGAGTATGGAACTTCTCCTGGAATGAGTCAGGTGGCGCCTGTTCATCGGACTGAGGAGGCCGATCAGGTACCTGCGAAGGCTGTGAGAACTGCCCCGATTGTGAGAATTGTCCCGGTTGTTGACTCGGTTGTGGCCCCGGCTGTGAATATTGCCCCTGTTGTGAACAATGTCCTGGCTGTGAGACCTGAGCAAGGTGTGAAGGGTGCGGACCCGGGGCCGGAGGCTGCGGCGGAGGTATAGAATCTGTTGAGGGCAGGATAGGAGGCTGCGGAGGCGCCTGGGAAGGCGTTAGTACCGGTTTTCGCGGCACATTCAGGCTTGTGTTTGAAGATGATGCACTGCGAGAGCCCATGGCTGGGTAATTATGCGAAAATGTCGAAGTGTGGCGTTTCTCTGGCGAATCCGGGTACGGCAAGCTTGCAGTGCTGGAGATAGGGCTCCCTCGTGGGCTATTTTGCGGACTGATATGCGGACTAATAAATGGGCCCAAATGAGCGAACTCGTCTTTATCCACCGGGTACGGCAGGGCAGAAACCGACCGGATGGACCGATGCAGCGACGATCGGCTTGACATAGCACTCGTTCCATTGATCGCAAAACTTCGGCTAGGACTATGGCGGCCTCGCTGAGGGCTATGCTGCGGACTGGTACCCGGGCTGGTACCCGGACTGGAGGTCGGATACGGCAGAACTGTCGCCCGTTTCTGAGGAATCGGCTGGGGCTGTTGAACCGTGCTGGGCATGGTCGAGGGCTCGGCTTGCGGCGACACTCGCGACGACTTCACAGCTGTGAGCTCTGGCTCTTCTTGCAAAGACACCTGTGGATCAGGCTGCATGGTCGACTCATCATTAATAGCATCTGAGGCATTGAGTGTGCCACGCATAAGGGCCGCGCTATGTTTGTGCATTTTGGCCTCATGGTCTTTACGCGTCAGACTGCGTCGCAAAGCGGGCGGGCCCGATCTCAACTGATTGAGCCGAGCAAGCGCTGGCTGAAATCCACGATCAGCACTCAGCTGGTACAGGGCGGCGGCACGCTCCGAGTTCTGGGTGGTGGCAATTCCAACCTCACTAAAATACGCTAAGGCAAACAAAGCCGATCCATTTTGGTCGAGTGCGCCGACTTCTGCGAACCGAAATGCCCATACCTCGGACTTGACCACAACGTCACTATAGCCACACAGGAGCCACTTCACGATCTGCGACTCGGGCTTACCGCCGAGGATAGGGGCCAGTATTCGGTAGCGGCGGTATGTATCCTGATCTGCCGCCAAACTGAGGTATCGGAGTGCCACGCCGGCATCAAAGCCCCGTTCGCCGCTGGAACTGCCAGCACCACTGGTGCCGTCACTATTAGAGCCCAGGTACGCATCGGCCATACGAAGTAAGGCCGGCGCGAACCCCAACCGAGCACTCTGCGCGATGAGTTCCAAGCCAGCGCCCATCTTGCCCTCAGGAACATGTCCCTCAAGACCGGCAATGCCCAGCCCGTTGGGGCCGGTTCCTCCTTCTCCGATCCAGATCTTGCCTAGAAGGTAGGGAGCTCGGGGAAACTCGGACGAGGCGCCCCGCAGCGACAGTTCGACCAGATAAAGGCCGCGCTTCACGTCCTTGGTGAGCCCGAAGTGGCCCTGGAGGTGGGCAAGGCCAATGGTGTACAAACAAGCCGGGTCGTTCTTGTCGGCGCCACGCTGGAATCGCGAATACGCTTGCTCCACATCATTCCGCTCGTTAGCATTCATCGCCACACGATACCAAGCACCATTGACACCATTTTTCAGGGCCTGGCGCAGATACGTTCGCCGGTCGCTAGTACTCACGAGTTCATCTGGGCTGTGAGGGGACATCTTGAGTCCACCCCAGCTACCCAGAATGTAGGCAGCGACGTGATTGCCGGCGCGGACCATGGCCATGAGCAATTTCAGTGCCAGCCGGATGGTATCCTCGGGCATGGGGGACCATACCTCGTGGAACTCCAGCACAGCCTTGGTCCAGGCCGTGACATCCTTGATCAGATTGGGCCTCGGCTGGCTCAGAATCTCGTCTATGTGGGCTTGGCTGGGGGATTGGGAAAGAATCTGCGCTCGTCTATGGCTGACGGTAGGCAATGAGGTGTAGATCATGCGGGTAGAGGGACTCAGATTGCCCGACTCCGGGAACAGGAACTCGGGAAACGCGAACACATTGTTGGAATCCACGAAGTGCTGCATTTATGCGGAAATGACGGGGGGATATTTGAGAATAGCCGCAAGATGATGGCTCTGCAAGGGCAGGCTAAATAAAACGCGAGGAGAGTTATTGGTCCCTCGAAACGCAAGTAGCACGATAGATGGCCTAAACTACTTCTTCCAAGCTCGATTGACTGGCGGGCCAGGGATGAACGGGGTGCAAGAATTGCCGCTTTGGGGAGTGCGCGTTAGGGGAGAGCGCGAACCAACGGTGTTGACACTGTTGTTGCCCTATAATTATCGAGTGACAGATTGTTCTGCTCAACTTATCCACTATCACGTGATGCTAACCTTTTTCACGTGGGTACAATGACTACGTACGGTACTCAGAGAGCCATTGGTAGAGCAGAGAGGCCTGACGTGCGCTCAAGGCGAGGAAGCCCAAACTCTTGTGCGCAATCCCCGTTTGTCGTTGCCGAAATATTAGGCTGCCTACCGGTGCGCACGCAGTGGTTAGGTCCCCCGACCAGTCGATAGGGACGGCTGCGTCACTATCGAGAGGTATCCTAGATCTAATTCGCCCGAATTGATGTAAATTTATATGATGGCAAATACCGTTCCAATCGTTTATAGGCTGGGTGTTGGAGCACGATCCCATCTTGCTAGGCTACATTGCCGACATATGCGGCGGCTATCTCCGAGATGCCACTCTTGAGGAATTAGCCATTCTCGTGCATGGGGACATGTATCGCTATGAATTGGTGCCAACTGATGGTGATACCGTGTTTCCGCTCTGGTTGGAGACGGGAACTTCTCCAGTCGAGGGGAATAGGTCTTCGTTCGCAGAAGCTTATCGTGGCGAAGCTTAGTCAAAAAGGCATCGGTGGTTGACGACCATTGCGCACACCATCCACCCCCGCCCTCCAGTGGCCCACCCAAAATTATTTCTGCTGGAACTCTTTGCCAGCCAGCCTGGGCTTGTTTACCCGCCGCAGTCGATTGAACTGCTGCTGCTGGTATAGTGCTGGTGCCGCGTTGGCAATTTCCAGCGTGGCCGCGGCGATAAATGGTAGCAGATACACTGCTTCTCTAGATTAAAATTATCCAGGAGGGTTGTAATTCGCTCTTAAAAAATCACAGTGTCCACAAAAAGTGGTTATTACGACAAAAAGTCTTGTCGTTTTTTGATCCTGGTCGCAAAACTTGTCTGCACGTACTCACATGGATCCGTTTAGGGAGTTTGGCGTCGTATCCCACCGAAAAAAACCCTAGAACATGATTCTACACAGCCATGTGCATGCCCGCCTTAACCTAAGATCCATGGCCCCGGATTTGAACTAGCCGAAATGAGGCCAAACAACGCCCATTTTAATTATTTTAAGCTCCTTGAACGAATGGGGATTTCTACGTCGTATAAACGAGACTGGCGTGTTTGCGTTATCGGAACCCCTTTCCCCCTAACACAACCATATGCACGTCCCCACACCGATCCTATGATCACCACCGTACGCATCGGACACCCTTACATCTGGCAAGTTAGACGACGCCAAACTGAGTATAAGTAGCCCCAGAGGCCCAAGTTTGTCCCTTCACAAAATGTCGACAACTTCTCACTCCAATGATCCTCCATATGAGTCGATCTCGGACGACGACGACTACTCCGTCATTTCCGAGGCCGAATGTTTCCCTTCCCAGCCGGGTGCCTATGTAAATTTACCGGGACGGTCCCATAACAATCCACCAACTGAAGCTAATCCAGCATCCCCTCTGATGCCCACTCACACTACCGACTCTCAGGCGACCGGATCCTTTCACGATGGTGGAACCTCCCCGAAGCCGAATGAGCCCATAAAGACGGAAATCTCCAATGGCGAAGCCAATCTGGATACCCCTGTAATGAGTCCTGAAGATCTGGCTCTATTCAAGGCGTTGCAGTCTCTACTTGGTGATATGAGGGAGCTCCGGAGTGCGCTCGGCATGGAAGTTGCGATGAAACGGATGCTCATCGATGACGCAGCGGAAGAGAAGCTCAGACTTGTCGACGCCGAGATTGAGCAGCGGCGCGAAGCGTTTGATGCCGAGCTTCGACAAAAACGCAAGGCATATCGTAATTTCAAGCAGCGCGTTCGCCGTGAATATCGGCCTGATCCTCGAATGATTGAGGACATTGTGAGTCGGACTACCGCCCATATTGCTGACCAGATCAGCCGTCAGATCGCTGCCAGCGCTAATGTGTCGAGTCATTCCTCGGCGTCTTATCCCAACAATACCGACAGTCATATTCAGAATGGGCAAGGAACCACTCGAAGGGCGCGCGAGATCAACAAGGAGGAGGGCCCTCCCAGTTACAATAATCTCCATGACCAACGGTCCGGAGCTGGAGTGGCGAGTCAAAGGACGGGATTATCCACTTAATAGACTACCATACTTCAGCTGAATTGCTGTGATCCACAACTCAATCACTCAGACATCATCGCCTTTGATGTAGCCAAAACCCGGTAATTACAAGTGGGAATTGCATACTAGCCGAATGATTCCGCTGACCCTGGTCTATTTATTTTTTATTCGAACAGGGACCCGAAATAGGTCATCTGGGCCATCGCAAGGGCCGTCTCAAGCAGACGCTCGAATGTGGACGATCGAACCTCTCCTGGCTGTCTCAGTTATATGCAAAATGTATCTCTATGTAACCTTTCCTATGCTCAGTAATGGATGCGTCATGCATATCTGCATGTTGCATATTGCATGAGCCAGGAACCAGGGCGGCCCCTAAGTGGATCCCAGCACTGATCCTTGATGGTCCCCTGACGGTCATTCCACGATTCCGGGTCATACCATTTCTTAAGCCCATTCCATAACTCTAGGTCACGCCATAGTTCCGGGACCTCCAGGGCTCGGTTACACACTCTCCTTTGTGACAGGAGTCCAAGGACTTAAATAGCATCAAGACATATATGTGCTTCCATGTGAAGAGCAACAAACTAACTAGTTCTGTTCGCTTGCGGTATCCCTACGTGCGTGTTCTCGAACGGGGACGGGGAAAACATGCCTTATAATTGCACCAGGAGATAGTGCATCTGGGCGTCCAGCGACAAGCACAGACTCACCGCGGATCCAAGAACTAAGCCAGAATATTCTCCCTTGACAAAAATAGTGAGCCTAAAATTGAAAAATTCAATTTTCCGTCCTACAGACAGCGTTGTACCGGTTGTCGTCCACCAAAACCGAACCCGTGCTTTCTCAAAACCTAGCCCCGACCGCTGACTACCGCCACGAAATGCATCCGCGGTCAAAAATACCAATCGGCGGGAGGAGTCAGGACTCGTAATTTCATGTTCATGCACAAATAAAAATTCGCCGCCCAACCGTTAGGATGGCCATCTAAAGCTCTTAAATTTGTTCGTTATATATCATAAGATCCCAACTACATTTTAGTGCTTGCTGAAGTACTTCGAGGCGTTCTTGGTGTCGATAGCCTCGTCACCCTTCTGCCAACCGGCGGGGCACACCTCGCCATTCTCGGCGACGAACTGGAAAGCATCAAGCAGACGCAGAGTCTCGTCGACATTGCGGCCCACGGGGGCGTTGTTGATCGAGGAGTGCTGCAGGATTCCCTCAGGGTCGATGATGAAGGTACCACGGAGGGCAATACCGGCATCCTCGACGAGCACGCCGTAGGCACGGCTGAGGCTCAGGTTGACGTCGGAGACAAGGGGCATGGACACGCTGCCGAGACCACCGTCGCTAGTCTTGGTGGCGTTCCAAGCGTTCAGAGTGAACTCGGAGTCAGTGGAGGCGTAGATGACCACGGCATTGCGCTCCTGGAACTCCTTCAGCTTCTTGTCGAAGGCAATGATCTCGGTGGGGCAGACGAAAGTGAAGGCCATGGGCACGAAGGCCAGAACGACCCACTTGCCACGGAACTGCTCGAGGGTGACCTCCTCGAACACACCGTCAATGACGGCCTGCTTCTTAAAAGTGGGGGCGGGCTTACCAATAACAGCGGTGCTCATTTGTGGATATGGTAGGATCTGATTGAATTAGCGCAAAGCAATTAGCGAGATCAACTATTGATGGTTAGAAGTTGAGGCTACGAAGCACTTTATATAGCTGGCGACGATAGTGACTAAGAACCCTGGAGAGACGAGGGGTGGGGGTACTGCACGTGAAGGGTCTGGACCCTCCCACCTGAAGGGGCTATTCGACGGTGCTTGTTCACATAATCACCCACGTTGAGCCGGCCGAGATCTCCCGTCCAACCCCTATTGTCGGCCATCAATAACTCCGTAATCTAACCCCGGACTGACGCGAACCTCATGCAACCCTTACCTAGCCTGGATCTCGGAGAAGATTAGTACAGAGAACGCTAGGATGCGCAGGGCTTCCCAAATACGTTTTTAACTATACAATTAGGCACTTTCTGCGCTTTTAGTGATGAAGCTGTCCCTCTCTAGCGGGGCATGTTTTGGACCGCCGAACAAAGCGTTTGCTTGCGGGCATCAGGCTCAGACAGTTCACAGGTCAGCAGTCGTGGGAGGCAAATTGCAAGTGAAGTACTACCTGCCTAACCCTTTTCATGCCCTACCCGTCAATCCCCAGGAGCGACCTGAGACATGGACGAACCGAAAATAAATATGCCACTCATAAAATATAATTTAGAATTTAAAGCAGCAAATTCCCGGGAAAATCGGGCGCACTGGTACGCAGTTCACACGATGATGTCTCGTTGGTTACATACATATACATTCTGGATCAAACCGTCAAAAACACTTAGAGTAAAATTAGAACATTGAAGAATTGATGAATGGGGAATTCTAAGTATTAGCAGAGATGGCATAGGTAAGTGCGATGAATGATTTGGAGCTATGACCATCTCGCCACGATCTGAGACAAACTACCTTCAGTAATCTTCAAAATTTCACTCCCCACTTGACTCAATTCCGTCATAGAAGTGCCAACTGATGCAGCCCAAGATTTTGTGGATCTTGTGGTATTGCTAGACTTGGATGGGGTGTGCGGGATCTCTACGTCGTACTTCGTTCGAGTCGGTGACTGGTGTTCAACTCCTGTGCTCTTTTCGCCAGTGTTTCGAGTATGAGTGGAGAGCCTACGCTTATTCAAATAACCTCTGTAGCATTGCAGTTGATACGGACGCAACTCGGTCTCGATAGCAGAGAAGAAAGATTTCGGGGGTAACTGCATAGCGTTTTCCAAAGATACGATCTGTACCTGAAGAGACTTCAGAAGTACTGTCAGCTCACATGTCCGATTCCCTAAAGAGCGTTTCTTGCCAGAGATCTCTGCATGGGTCTTTTCCAGCTCTTCCAGCTTGTGGGAGGCGGATGCTAGCGACCAGGACCGATGACAGTGTCTGTGAACGCTGACCTCATCATCGCCAAATTCGGGTTCTGGAGACTGATCTGAAGAGGCAGATTCTTCTTTGGGGAGTTCGTCCCTGCTTTCAATATTGTTAGCATTATCAGCAGCTTTGTGCAAAGTTTTGGAATCACGGAAAGGAGACTCAAAGTTGCTCGAGTTGCGAAGATCAGTGGTTAAATCAATAGTTGTCCATTCTCTACGATCCTGCATTTGTTCAATAAGACTTTCTATCTCACTGTTGTCCAGATCCTTCAGCTTGTCTTCTATCATGGCGGAAAAATGATCTGGCTGGGTCTTAGCCAAGTCTAGCTCACTGCGCAGTTCTTGCCGGGTCTCCACTGCAGGAACGTATTCTTTTTCCCAGACTGAAGAGAGTTCGTCAAGTCTTTGCTGTGCTTCGATTTGTTCTATTTTCAGCGTCCTGAGATGAAGTTTGTTATTATTGAAACGCTTGATTTCATCGCTCAGCTCTTTGATACGATTGTTTTGCTCTATGAGAGTGGTAAAGTATCCAAGTTTTGCCATCTCACCTATTGTTAGCGAAGAAGTGACTGGAAATGAGTATATTAGCAACGATTATAGCATCTTAAGGGACAATTCTATCGCTATAAACCTACAGGTGTAACCTTACGATAAGATCACCAGCGAAAGCTTCTTTAAGGTTTCAGAGGCTGCATACTTTTAAACGACAGTGCCTGCAGTCGTTGATCCAAGTGATCTATATAGAGATCTCTCTAAACGTAGGATAAGTAATCCCTGCAGAAGGGAGGTATCATAGGCGAAGTCCGCGGAGCCCGCAACCCATACGTGTGCTGCATGGTACGCATCCTGAAACAGGAGTTTAAAAAGTCGCAACCTCCCCAAAGCTAATATCATTACCATTTTTTGTGTATTGACGAATCAAATGGGGAAAAAATTAGGTAAGTCAATATATAGTCGTTAGAATATGAGCATTACAAAAGAAACAGCTGCATTCATCTGTCGTGGATATTATCATAAAAATCAGGCGCAACTACGTGGTACGCGCGCGAAACAGTTTCACGATGCTGGTTCCCCAGCACATTGTAGCACAGCACCCCCTTGATCGTAAGATCGAACTCATGTGCACTAATATCTGACCACAATTCGGTGTTGTTTGACAACGGGCTGACCAGTTTGGCTGAGGCCGTGCGCCACTGGATCTGACTGCTGAACCCGCCTTCAAAAATCATCGGCGACTCGAGCTCCGAGATATTTCCGAGCAGAACAGTGCGCTTGACGTCGTCCTTGCCAGAATCAAACACGGTCCAAACCGGCGGCTCATCAGGAGTCCCATGATCGGGGTCGAGGAGATGCTTTGCATGGGTGGTGGTCGCAAAAACGTCGAGCTCGCCGCGATCCACGGCTTTGGCGAAGATCCCCGGATTGCGAGCGCGGGTGATGATCGAGAAAACCAGCTCGCGATCACTCACCAGCACATCACTCAGCGACACTACCTCAAACTCCCGCAGCGGGCGACTCGCCGCCAGCACGAGCCCGCCCACGAACAGCATCGACAACACCAGGATTAGCATTAGCACCGTACACACGATGACCCGCGTCGTCATGGAGACGCCCGCCTGAAATTTGCCAAAGCTCGTGGATTCCGTGGGTGAATAGTCTGGCACCGAGATAGCATCACTATTGGGATGGCCGGGGCTGGGGATCACCCGCATTTGCGAATTCCACCGCCGACCATGGGCACTCAACGACGAATGATAGTTATAGAGACTGGGGCGGCCCCTCAAAAGGCTTGTTCGCTCGTCCTCTTCGTTGGGGGCGCCGGAATTAGCTGGCTCGTCGTACTGGCTGCTGGCTTGGGCGGGAGCCCGCCACCGCTGCAAATACGAATGTTTCGCGCGTATGGAGTCGTTTGCGTCGCGGTGGGGTGAACTGTCGGGCCGGCTGCGGCTGGTCCGGCGGGAATGGCTCCGGTAGGCCGGCGGCCCGGGGTAGTGCAACGGCGACGGCCGCGGATGCAGGGATGGCCCGCTCTGGTTGGGCAAAAACCAGTGGTTGTCGTCGGTGTAGTCCGCGTCAGACATGCTGGCGCCGGTGACGGAATGGGATCGGCCGTATGGCAGGCCGGGAGCATAGTTCGACGGGCCATAGTGCGTGCTGGTGTAGGTGTTGGCGTAGTTGTAGTTGGGAATATTACTGTGGCCGTTCGGCTGGCCATCACTGGTGCCATTTGACTGGTTGGCGGGGTGGCTGTTGGTATGGCCGTTCGAATTGGTATTAGAGTGGCCTCCGCCGTTGACAGTGCCGTCAAGCACGGGCCGCTTCGGTACCACAATATTCCGCAGGTGCGGAGGCCTGAACAGGGAGGGCGCGTCGGTCTCCCCGGTCGAAAAATCGGCCACCGCGGTTTCCGAATCGTAGTCGTCGCCAACATAGCCGGATCCGCCGTTGGCGGGCTGGCCGTTGCCTCCGTTAGCCAGGGTACCATTAGTGAGATTAGAAGGACCACCGTTGCTCGAGTGCCCCGCTTGAGAGGCGACAGCGGTGCTGGTGGGGTGAGGCGGCCCTGTGAACGGCAGATCCGATGCGCTGTGACCGTAGGGCCTCCGCAGCGACTCACCGTAGGTGGTGCCCGGCGGTCCCTGCGTGGTGTCGTAGACAAATGTCTCATCGCTGCCACTGGAGTCTTGCTCGTCCACGGCGTCGGCGACTTTCGCGGCAAAGAAGTCGGCCTTCGACCCTTGGGCCATGCGTTGACTGCGTTTTTTGGTGGACCCTTTGGTCGAGGCCAGCCGGGGCACCGAGTCCTGGCTGCGTTTGATACGCAGAGAGCTGTTGGCACCCACCGCCGGGTTCAGCACGCCCAGCATCGGCACCGACGGTACAGTTTCCGTTTCAACGGTCACTTGCTGTTGGTTGGCTTGGGACGATGGCTGGGGCTGTGATGGTTGGGGCTGCGATAATTGGGACTGCGATGGCTGAGACTGGGGTGTCTGGGACTGTGACGCCGGCTGTGGCTGTGACGCGGTGGACGCGGTGTGTGATTGCGAGGGGGTCGCTGCCGGTTGCGAGGATCCTGAGGGTGGCACCGTCGGAGCCGGGGCCGGGGCGGCGGCCAGCTTGGGCCCAGTAGATGTGGGCGAGACCGGCCGGTCGCTGTGGTCACTGGCGGCCATCAGCCAGGAGGAGGCTCAATAAGCGGAACGGTATCGCAAGAGGGCGAGGCGGAAACAAGGTAGGAAGCCCAATTACTCGGGCTAGCAAAGAACCGTCAGGGCGAAATTGGCTAGACTGGGGAGAGAACGTGCGCGATAAATCTCGGTACCCGAATCAAATGGCTCGCGATGGAATGGCCTCGGGGCTACAGGGGACTGCGAGATGGATAATTGGTATGATATTGTACTAGGATCTCGGGGGAGGGGAGCGCTGTGGGCGTGGGTGCGGCACATTAACGGTGGGTTGGTGGTGTGTCGGTGTAGCAGGTGCTGCTGCTGCTGGGCAGCCACCGCTGATGATGGTAGGGGTTGGTGTCGGTGCCAGAAACGCAGGGAGCGGGCGGCAGCAGGGGGTGGGGAGGGAGGCAGGAAGTTTATTTAGGTGAAACTGACATATGAGGGCATGGGCACCGGCAGGGGCCCGGACCTAGGCCGTCCGGCACGACAGTCCACTTCAAACCGGGATTTGCAACATCCACTGGGGAAGGGAGCAATAAAAGCACCATATTTGCAACGCAAGCGCGGCTGTGCTGCTCGTCGCCCAACCAAGCGGGATCAGCGGCGTACCGCGTTGGGCCGCCGCCCTTACCACTTCCCGAGCCTGTGCAGATCTATATACATATTGACCGCTTGCTATATATTTACGCTGCGCGCCAGAGCTGTGACCAGTTGTTTTGTAAGCGGCATTTATGTTATCATTTCCTGCGAAATCGCATAACGGTGTATGTGGCCGAATAATACGCCAAGAGCGTGCTATTTTAAATACATGCGGAGTCCATAGTTGGCACATCACGGCGGCGCTGGCGCAATATATTGGGCAGCTACTCAATTAGGCAACCACGATCACTGTGTTTCAGCACCGCTCAAACCCATGCAGATACTCTATTGTGGATGTGCCATCACACTAGGAAAAGTCTCCACTGGCCACTGTAGCACCTTCTTCAATAAGGAACATCCCACCATTTGGTAGGTTGGTGGCTCTGGATCTTTTCCATGACACATAGCCCACATACGACATAGTCCACATGCTACATAGCCTATACTACATAAGCTGCAACTCCAGGTCCATAGATCTCTCAAATCCATACTCAATCTAAATACTTCCATATATATGCGGCCATGACCAACCCCATTCTGAAACAACCACCTACCTACATACTCGACCTCATCACCTATCTCATGCGCATGCAAGGTCGCGCCCAAGCTCTCCACTGGCAGCAGCCACATAATCAAGCACCCCCCGGCTAGGCAACCCACCTGGCTACTCTCACATAACCAACGTAGTCAACCTCATACATAACCAACTTCGAGCATAACCAACCTCATACATCGCTAACCCCAAACACGGCTATTATACATAGCGAACATCAATACATGGCCAACCTTACTGTCAGGAAAACTCACATTGAGCCAAGCACAGGCTAAAACAAGATCACATACGCATCCCAGTCAGGCATGTCTGACACATTAAATTGTCTAGTAATTTGCGATCATAGATTCGTCGTGCTGTTTTCCCACCCCATATACCACCGTAAGCCCAGTCTTCTCGATCTCACGCCAATATGTTGTTTGTAGGACTTGGGCTTGTTGCCCAGCCATTCACTAAACACTACCACCACCACAACAGCACACAACCCATGGCCCACAATCACTACTGCACCCTTCCCCGGCTACGTGGTATGACTAGCACCTTCCACCTCTCTCCCCCCCTCTCGTCAGGCAGGTCTCATCTCGGAAGCGACTCCAGGACACTATCGACGCAACCATGGCTCTTGAATCCACGGCTGTGCAACAACCGCAGCCGCTGGGCGCGCCTACAGATCCCGGCGGGCCAGTTCTGCCGGCGGGCGCGCCACAGTCCTGGGACAGCAGCATCTACTGGCGACAGCAGGCCCAACTGCTGAGAATTTCCCGCGAAAACGCGATTCCCCACTCCTACGCGCGGTGTGCAGCCGTGGCATCCAAGGGCGTTAGCCTGCCCATGCCCACCGTGACCGACCTGGCGCTACAGCTCGCCAAAGATGACCGTACGGTCCCGGGCAGTAACGGCAACGGCAACGGCACGGGCTCTGGTGGGCCCGGCGGCACCCCCGTGACACCTGGAAAGAAACCGGGCAAAAGCTTCACGGAGAAGCGCGAGCACCGCGAGGAGGAGCGGCAGCGGCATATCAATGAGGTCATTCACCACCAGTTCTGGACCTCGCTAGACTGCAGTGGCCAGGGGCTGTTCTCCGTGAGCCCCCGGATCACCCACTACGCGTTCTTGCAGAAATTGTACCTGAACCATAATAATCTAACGACGTTGCCCAAATGTGTCACCCAGCTGAGCCAATTGCGCATTCTCGACCTCAGCGGCAACCAGATCCGCAGCCTACCGGCGGAGATCGGAACGATGTCCAGTTTGCGGGTGCTTCTGCTTTTCGACAACCAGTTGGAAGCCCTGCCGTTCGAAATCGGTTCGCTGTTCCAGCTGCAAATGCTCGGGTTGCTGGGCAACCCATGGATCGAGAGGGCCAGCATGCAGGGGCCAGCCAAAAGCGGCGGGACCAACGAGGGCAACAGCCTAGAGACCCCTTCCGGCACTGAGTATCTTGCCGGGGGCGTAGCCGCTGCCGATGACATGGATGCCGACGACTCGGACAGGATTGCCTTCAAGCAGCTGGAAGCGTTCACTACCGGCGGGACGCGGGCGCTCGTGGAGTTTTTGCGGGACGTTTCGCCCGTCGGGGGACCGCCGCTGCCTCGGGAGCTCGTCCACCTCAATCCCGTCACGGACCCCAAGAACGAGCTGTCGATGATGTCGTACAACACTCTGTGCGACGTGTACGCTTCGCCGCAGATCTACGCCTATACGCCGGCATGGGCGCTCAACTGGCAGTACCGCAAGCAGCTGCTGGTGGACCAGGTGTTGGGACTGAATATGGACATCATCTGCCTGCAAGAGGTGAACGTGGCTTCGTTGGAAGAGTTGTGGCTGCCCATTATGGAGCCTCTGGGCTACAAACTGCTGTACTACCAAAAAACGCGCGCTCGTACAATGTCGAATGCTTCAGACGCGAAGTTTGTTGACGGGTGCGCGACCTTCTACAAGCAAGCCAAGCTGACACTGGTGGAAAAATATCCCGTCGAGTACAACTCCAAGGCGTTGCTCAAGGACGACCTCAAAAAGAGCGAGGACATTTTCAACCGCGTGATGTCGCGGGACAATATCGCCATTCTCGGCGTGTTCGAAGTGGTAGCCACGGGTCGGCAAGTGGTGGTGGCCAACACCCATCTGCACTGGGACCCGGCGTTCCGGGACGTGAAGCTGGTGCAAACGGCGTTGCTGCTGGAGGAGACGGAGAAAATGGCGCGTAAGTACGCCAAGCTCAACTACGGCAACGACTTGAAGAAGGTGCCGGTGTTAATCGCGGGCGATTTCAACTCGGCGACCGATTCCGGCGTCGTGCACCTGTTCAACCACAGCAGCGTGCCGCCGGACCACGAAGACATGGCGGGACACACGTATGGCAACTTCACCGAACACGGCATCAGCCACAACCTGCCGCTCAAGTCGGCATACCCGGAAGAGGTCCAACTGCCGTTCACTAACTACACTCCTGGCTTCGTTGAGGTCATCGACTATATTGTGTACACCACCCCGTCCATAAAGGTCAATGCTCTGTACGGTCAGGTCGATCCCGAGTATGTCAAACGGTACGTGGCGTTTCCAAACGCGCACAACCCCAGCGACCACATCCCCATTGGTTTGCATTTCGAGTTCATCTGAAGTGGATGGACGGGTCTGGTTGCCATCGGATCCTAGATCATGTATAATAATTTTGCTATTTACGACTACCGATATACCTTACGCGCCCTGAGGCTGCTTCAGTCTAAGGCTAGAACGACCACTCACTGGGTCATCCCGCTACGTGTCTATAGATATATACATATCTATATAGTATAAATATGCAAAAATGACTGAAGACCAGGTACTGTACAGTACAGTATGGGGTCTTAACCTATGTCTTCACCTCAGCGCGGGATGCCCTACCCCGGCCTCCACGCCAGCACCCTAGAACCCCCCCCCCGCGACCCAGGCCGTAATAATAAACTACCCATTCACAAGAACTGCTAGCCAAGTCCATGACTGAGCAAGCGCGGGGGCCGTCTCCGGTACCGGCCGGCCCTACCGACGATTCACACGACCGTCTCGGTTCAAACTCCTCTCCTGCCGCCGCTAACCTCGTGTCTACGCAGGAGTCCAACCTGAATAATTCGATGGGGGCAGCTGATCTGGCCCCAGCATCCAATACCATCACAACAACATTGAGTACAAGTCATGGCGTAGACAATCGTCTGGATAATAGCACTCCTCCAGCTGGCCATAGCGGCCGCTTTGCGGCTGAGAGCCCCGGCCAAGCAGGTGATACCCCCAGTGGAACTGGTAAGAGCACCAGCCCGGCTAATAACTCCCTCAGCTCGGCTACTCACACTCAGATCCCAGCCACTATCCATAGCTCTGCTGAAGACGTCGGCCACTCAGATGATGGGCTTCCCTCTGCTAACACCATTCCCGGTTCTGGGCACAACCACACCGATCTCAGTGAAGGTTCGACTGACACCGCGGGCGTCACTCCGAGTAATAATAGCCTAGATTCGACCACGCTGGTGTCCGACCAGCCGTCCCGGAGGTCGCCCCAAACCGAGCCATTGGTGGTCCCCCTGCAGATGCAATACTTTGACGGGCCCGACGTGGCCCAGTCTCGTGATGGGCTTCTGTTCCCCGTGTACCGCCGCGTGGAGCATGCGCTGCAACTGGCAATGGCCAGCACTTGGCAGCAGGAAGCCATGATCGACCACCTGCTGCTGATCGAGTCGCGGCTCGAGAAGGCGCGCACCCGGGCGGACCAGCGCGCGGCCATGCAGGTGCTGGCGCCGGTGCGCGCGATCCTGGCCGATGAGTTCGAAGTGCTGGGGTTCCCCGAGTTGCGGCGCAACCTCGACCGGCTGCTGCTGATGCTGGGGCCCATGCTGTCCCGCATGCCGATCCGGCTCCACGGCAAGATCTACGCGCTGCTGCGGTTCGGCGAGCTTGCGGTGAAGGTGGTGATGAACCACGATTCCGGGTCGGGGGAGGTGGTGGACCGGGTGGTCCGGGCAATGATGCACCATGCCGCCGCGCCCTCCACCAAGGAGATCATAGCCACCATTGCCAACACCCTCGGTGAGGGTCCGCCGTACGCGGTGCTGTCAGTCACACCACCGCACGGCGGCTCCCCGGACAACACAGGCTTGGGCCCGGACCTGGACCCCGGCTACGATCTGCCCCACGACACCGCCTTCGAGGAGTTTTTGCGGAGGGCCTGGGACACCGAGAAAGGCCGTCACAACAGGCCCAACGAACTGTGCCACGACTGCTGGCGGGCCCGCAGAGAGGTGCAGGAGAATTTGATCGACGCCTTGGCGCAAGCGGGGGACAAGTTAGAGAAGCAGATATACGACGCCGAGAACGAGCTGGTCTACGGCAAAATTTAGTATTTATTTTCCCCTATATTTTTTATGTGTACGAATCCATATGAGAAATGACGACACTCAATGTCAAGTCCAGAACCTTGGCGACGCTAGGCAGGGAGAAACCTTACCTGGCAGGATTAACGGCGTGAAGAGCTATGTAACCGGACCGACGACGGGGAAGCAGGAGACTGATGCCGATTTACAACCCTATTTGCTTAGTGATAATTAATTTATTGCTGAGCGCCGAGTCAGGAACTAGCATAAATGCCAATTAGATCGAGGGTGGTCCCTGGGATCAAAATTTTTCACAGGATTTCGCCAATACGACGAAGATCGCGTATTGAATAATTCCTGGCATGCCTGGTGATGGAGGTGCTGCGCATTGTTGATACACGATCCTCAGTCACGTGTTGCATCTCCTCGTGTCCGGTGGTGACGTGGTTACCGAATTTTTCGGCCCGCCTCCTGCAGACGCCCTTGCAAGCTTAGCAGGCTTGGGACTATCAACACCGGGCCGGGTTATGGCAGCTGGGACACTCCCCGCGTTGAATTAAATATAATACCCACAACGCCCCAGAAAATATCACCCGTCCCTGTGGATATCGAACAGTCTACGCACATTCCCCGGCGGTAAGCTAGCTCAACAAACAACCGTGGGAACCACCAGCAGCTCCAGGCATACAATCCAGTGATCCGCCAGCACGTGTGGTATGTTCAACCAGGAACCCATGGATCCTCGGCAGGACGCCGCCGACATGATGCGCTTCATGGAAACGGGCGACGACGGCTCCGAGCTTGACCTCAGCGAAGACGGCGTCAGCTCGGTGGCCTCGTCCACCGACCTCAACCTCGACAATTTCGACTTCGCCCCCGCCGACCAGAACCCAGGACTGCAGTTCGACTGGGCCGGTATCATACAGGCCAATCCCATGGACCAAGGCATGGACCACATCAGTCCCGTGGACCACATGAACTCCATGGACCATATCAGTCCCATGGACCACATAAACGGTATGGACCACATAAACGGCATGGACCAGATCAACAACATGGACCATATGGACCAATTGAACGGACTCGGTTTGGCCAGCGGGCTCGGCCCTGCTAATGGGTTCAGCCCGTCCAACGGGCTTAACCCAATGAGCACGCTCGGCTCGCTTAACGGAATGGGCCAAATGGGACCCGTGGACGCCATGAAGCCCGGAGTGAGTCCCATGGCCTTCAATGGGTCCCGAAGCGCGGCAGGAATGGACGCAACAGACAATGCGGGGGTTAATGGCCCACGCAACGTGCAGCCCAGCATGGCCGCGCCGTCCCCCAGCAATGGTGGCGCGCCCCACAACATGGCCACCGATGCAACCGGCATGGCCACCATGTCCGGTAGCGGGCCTGCCAATGGCACCGGCCGAATTCCTCGCAACCTCTCCGGGAATCTGCGGTCCGAGAACCCGACAGAGTTCGTGCCCAACTCGCAGGCCCAGTCCCTGATCCAGAAGCTGAAGTTCGGGGCCCCGGAAGAGCTGCGGCCCATGGAACTGCCACCCCACAGTGACATTCTCGACGTGGCCGATCCGATGCACAACGACCAACTCAAGTTCAGCGTGCGCCTGGAATCATTCCCCGCCCGGTCCCGCGTGGAGACCCAGATCAAGTGCCGGCTCATCATCAAGGACAAGCTCTCGGGCCTGCCTCCGAACTACTCGCTGCTGCATCTGCCCACTGATACCATTGCGCGACCCCGGTTCCAACTGCTCAACTCCGACGTGCTGGAAAAGAACCCAGCCTATAGCGGGGCCACCCTGTTCCTGTCGATCGATGCCATCAACCCCGATCAGCTCAACGAGCAGATCCTCATGTGCGCAAAGTGCTTGGAGCGCGAGCGAAGGCGAGCGTTCCGCAAGAAGGCCATGGACCCGCACGAGGAGACGTACTGGACGGGCATGCAGGACCGACGCATCGTGGTGTTCAATTGCCGGCAGGTCATGCCGATCTCCGTGTCGGGCCAGGTCGAGCTGCCATTGCGGGTTGCCTGCTATTGCCGGCATCACGCCGCCAAGAGCGGGTATCAGTTGCTGTTCGGCATCCG